>JAZKJV010001790.1:0-295591 GCA_037367405.1 Ottelia alismoides
TAAGACTTTGATACAACTCGAAGTTTGAACTCTTGTTTGACTATCTCCTCTCTGTGATATATCACTAGATTTCTCAATCGATAATTTGGACAACAATATTAATTATACACTTTCTCAAAGCATATATTAATATTTTTGAGTTGATGTCTTATTTCATAAACAAGATAACTTGACCAAATATCTCATGAGTGAGCTCTGTCTCACGGTTCATCAAGTATGAATATGTATGATCCCTTTGAGAAATCATATATCTCATATGTCCTTATACGCACACCAACATATATGTATATGGACCTTATCTAGGTCTTCAATTTGATCGTTTGTCTAATGCACATAGTTGTACAAATTAGATGCATATATGTCTCCGATCAAAGGATGTATGTCTGGTTGAGGCAGATACTATTCATGTCTTAATTTATCTTGACATCATCAAATCAACACTTTGACATAACTATATTAACCCACCTAAATTCTCTATTCTTATGAAGAGTACTTTCATAAAGATGCCAATCAAAATCAATCTTAAGATAAAAGATTATCATCTCTTTCTCAAACAAGATATCAGTCACGAATTTCACATGATGATGTCAGTTGTGTCATCAATCTAACTCCTTAGATTTAACAATTGCATGGTATTCAATATGGTATATAAGCCTAATTGTACATAAGGACCTTTAATTTAAGTGCAAACACAAACAATCAATTCAAACAAAAACAATACCTTTTACTGCATTAATGGGTCTCCAAGGGCTTACAAGTCCAATAATCTATCATTAGCCCTCCGATCCATTTATGTACAACTCTTAAATCATACAATCATGTGCTAATAATTGATTATTTAGTAAGATAGCAAGGCAAACTGACTGGGTTACTCTATCATTGGAGACTATGTCAAGTTCTATTACAAACTTGCATATCCTTATTAAATAATAAATGCATCAAATGCAGTTGCCACCTCAGTCATCTGAGAGGTATTCTCAGTTAGACCGACTTCGTTTTTTCCTTCCTATTTGGTTCCAACCAAAGCCATGAACTCTTTGAACTTTTTAAAGATTTTATATTTATGATGTATTAAGAATATGGGTCGAAATGTCGAAATATCACCGATATTTCGACTCATTTCGGTTGAAATATGGGAAATCGATATATATATATATAGGTGTTTGGAAAGACCCTCCCTGTCAAAACCGAAATTTCGCCGAAATTTCGCGAAATTTAAGACTATGATTAAGAAATACAAGACAATACTGTGAATGGTCATCGATAAATGTCATGTAGTATTATGTCCATTATGAGTCGTAGTGATAAAGGACCGCATACATCTTCATATATTAGGTTATGTACATCTTAAAAAAGTATGGATGTTTGATACTCTCCTGGAGATGTTCCTCGGTAAATTGGAGATCTAAATGGACAAGTCCATTCATTGTATGTATAGTTACCATCGATATTTGTGATCCTTCTACTCGGCATACCTTTACTGCTAATGGAAAGAGACTTAAACATTGTATCAAGAATATCCACTCTCTACCCACTACATCTGATAACTCGACTGACCCTTAGAGGTGTCTCGTGTCAAGCTGCAGATGTAAAATGTAGCACTTTGGGTGAAGCAACCCACGCTTCTCATTTTCGTCTTCCATTCACTTGTATATATCACCATTCACTTTCATCTCTACCATAATTACACTCACTTGTGCAAACTCATGTTCCTTGGGACCAAGTCACATATAAGAACAAGGGGAGTAACCCCCCCCCCCCTTCACAAAATCCTATAAAATATGATAAATGAAGAAAAAAAACATATTTGTTCTTCACATTTCCTTTCTTCCATTTCAAATATCAAAAAAAGGAGTAAAACCAAATATCCCCACACAAAATTCCACCCAATTTCCCCCATCCTTTTTATATAGTTTATCTACATGCATACATTTTAAAAAATGCATGTTTGTGTTTTTTAAGTTTGCACGGAGCTATGGATTTCCGAACCACATTACCTCTTCTGCACCATGAGTCCCTTATTGTATTCTACATTTCATATAGTTCACCATGAGGACATGTCACATCTCAAGCATAAATGGGGCAGTTAAGATTCCTCAAGTCCTCCTAACTCTGTTTTCAACTTTTGTGGCTTTAATTTACAAAAAAACCAGAAAATTGAAAAAGTTTTTAAAATTCTTCCAAACCGTTGTTTTTAAGCTAAAAATCTTTTCATTTTGATCTACTTGTTTTCCGTTTGAGCACATACATCTTTATACTTTTTCACCCAAACAACTGATTGAATCCTTGCAGTTGCATTTAGGACTCCACCTCGCCTATATATAGGAATCTCAAGAAGTTGATGTAAATTAGGCTATTTCAGGATGTATTAGCTTAACTACCCAAGGACAATTGTATTAGAAACCATGATAAATCTATGATTTTACCATCATATCTCTCATTTATTATCTATCTTACTTAAACCATTCAATAAATTCAAACCTAGTCAAAAAACTTCAACATTTAACCCTTTATATATAATTAACCTTAATTATGTGTACATAAATAACCCTTTTATTGTGCCTTTATTTATTTGTCTTATTAATTATCAAAAAATCTATAAAAATTATTAATGTCGTACGTATTTGTTATAATTACAATTTAAAAATCTAAAAATTACAAAGAAATTAAAACAAGGGTCTTTAATTACTTACAACTACTTATAAAAAATCTAACTATGTAAAATGATGTATTTTTATTTCTTATTCTACATAAAACTTGTAGATCTTGAAAAGATCTAACATGTTCAATATTTTTTTTTCATTTGAAGCTTTTAAATATTCCTTCTTGACGCCTTGGATCCAGGACCTTGCTTGCTCACTTATAATTTTTGCTAGGCATTTACACTTATTTTCCTTTTTTTAGAAATATAAAACATGTCTATTTTCCATATTTGGATATTAAAAATCAATAAAAAATAAAATATACCTCCAAACATTCCAAAAAAATACATTATTTATATATTAATATATTTTACCATATATCCAAAAATCACAAAAATATAAAATATAAAACATAAAATTACAAAACCCTAAAAATCTTATAAAAATTTGCAAATATTCTATAAAATTATAAAAATATATCTTCCGATTTTTATTTTTTCTTATATTTTTTATATATTTAAAATAGTTTAGATTACTTTTAGAATTATATATTTATAAAATCTTAAATAAGCTTACAAATTCAAAATATTCACTATTTTGTATAGTCTATCAATTTAAAAAACCATAAAAATTAGAGAAATACTAAAAAATCTTAGATAGAGAAAAATACAGAAAATATTTTCTATATTTTGACATAAAACTCTAAAAAAATATTATCTATATATTATACCTACAATATATACTATTTATCTTATTTAAAAATAAAAAGAAATAAAAATTTTCAAAATAAAATAAAAATTTAAAATTTTAAAAACTTAAAGTAATTTGAAATAAAATTTAAATATAATTAGAAAACCTTACATAAATACAAGAAAATGAAATTTTATTATATTAACTAGCAATAATTAGTGACAATTCTCTACCCCATTCGCTTCCTAGTGTTCGATATTGTGCCATACTTATGTTTATACATATTTATGTAGTTGTTATAATAAATTTTGATTCACCATTATGATGAATGATAAATCGGCTCGGATAATGTGCACTCGTTGTAGCAGGGCCAAATTGCAATCAACAGAACCAAGTTGAGTTTCTCCGCAAAGAGAACTTGATTTTTAATTTATAACTTAGGGAGTCTAGGATTGAACAAAGGGATATAAGCAACTATTTAACCATATTTAATGTTGATTAATTAACTAAATGAATTCTAGAATCTTGATTAAGCTCTATGCAAGTACACACAAAAAATCAATGCAATGTTTCAAACCATTTTTATGTACTTATTTAATATGATAAATAATCTTACAACGATCAAACGAAGATACATAACACAAAAATATGCTCTCGATCAAGTAATCAAATATTAGTGATGACTTAAATTAATTAATGAAAACTTAGTGTCAAGCATAGCCATTTCAACCAATGAATAACTTATTTTTTTTTCAATGTTAAGGTTGAATGTCCAGAATGAAATTCAATGAAACAAGCTTTCCAACGATACCAAATTTATTAAAATTAGAGTTATGATTCACAAGATATTGCTAACACAATGCAGGGGCATAACTAGAAGAAAACATAATTATTTTTATTACAAAAGAGTCGAAAAAGGGCTAAAATGTAATTACATAAAGCCACTGAACTAAATAAAACTAATCCTAAATGTAAAGGGGCTTATCTGCAATATGAAAAAGTCAACGAGGCACTTTGCAAAATTTCCAAACATATATGCTTTAGGCACATTCCAATCTGGACCGAAGGGCAGATACTGAGACTAGCGAGGGCCTTTGTGCAAAATTTCCTCAATCATGTGTATAAGACACGTGATAGACTGAGTTTCGGACTTTAGTGTCTCAGGACACTTAGTGTTAGGGATGCAAACGATTACGGATATATCCGTATCCGATCCATTAACGTATCCGTTTTATACATATTTTGACATCCGTATCTATATCCATTTTAAAATGGATACGGATAGGGATATCATTTTGATATCCGCAAACATCTGTATCTGTATATCTGTTTTCATATGTAAATATAGTCATAGATTTATTTTTAACCATATATAACATAATTTTATACCTCCTTTTACCATATTTGTATAATTTTTATGATACAATCACATTTAGTAAATTTATATCACGTGTTTTCCATCCAATTCTATATATTTAAGTCGATCTATAGATTATTTCTAAATTTACTCGTGTGCGATCGGTATTCATTTTACATCCGTATCCAATTTCAAAAGGATATGTTAAGATAGTTTTAATATCTGTCAATATCCGCATCCACATCCATATTCGTATTCAAAAACGGATAAAGATACGATAATATTTATATATGTATCCATATCTGTCCGTTTGCATCCCTACTTGGTGTTCTACTGTGCTTCGAGGTTGACTCGGTTGATCCGAACCTCAGGTGTGAACTGCAGCCACAGACATAGGCTCGGTGGAAACATGGCACGTTCTAAACCCTAGGATCTTGCCCTAATGAAGTAGATCCAAGGGTATGTGCTACTCGAGAGCTGCTCCTCCTTCCTCCGCATACAGCATAGGACCTTGTGCTCCAAAAATGCAACAGCTTCTCCTCCATGCTTTCCCAATTCGCATGAAGGTCATAGATCTTTTCTGGAAGTGCAATGAAGATGTTGTTGCTCACGAGAAGCACTGAAGAGGTCTCAAGCTCCGACTCAGTGACAGCTCGTCGGAGGCGAAGATCTTCAAATCTTCTCCGATCAAACTCCAATCGTTGAAGACCTACAGACGTTAAATGCAAAACCAAAGTCGTGGCAAATCTATTGGAATGGAAATGGGGCGAGCTGAAGGTTTCTTAAATGTGGAAGATTATCCCTAGATGGGTTTTTTTCGATCAGAATAAGAATAAGGATCGATGTGGTCACACTGACAGAGAATCAATCAGATGCAATGAAGATACCTGCGTAGATTTATGATAAAAGATGAATATTTACGGGTAAACAGATTGTTGATTCGAACACGGACATAGATGGAATAAAATGATGAACACGAAAGGAAACTGAGGGCAACTCCTTACCTGGATGTGCAAATGAAATGGAAAGATGAAATCGATGGCGAATCGAGCTGATTTGAAGCTTGAAAGCTTCAAGGATCGTCTGTTAACTTCGATGGCGGGTTGAAGAAGCTCGAGCCAACACTAATGTGCTGTAGCAAGGCTGACCTTTGCCTTGGATCTCATTGACGTCAAAGAACCGCCATCGATCGTCCGTATCTCGATTCTGTATCATAGAAGGAGAGTGGAAGGCTGGAAGGGTACACATGAATTAGCATATGCAGTTATCTGAGGTGGAATAATGGTTTTTGTGAATATGGGGGTTGCAGGTGGTTAAATCCAAGGCAATGGTTACATTCACCACTAACTTGCGAAGAAATTAGGGTTATTTTATACATTAGCATGAAAGATGATGGTTAGCCAAGGAAGTTGATGGTGAAAGTCGAGCAGGGTGTTGTCGAAGGTGGACAGGGAAATGAGTGGAAGTTGGGTTGCCGTGAAGCGACGCATCCATTGAGTGTCTGGACGTTGACGAGATCCGGCGACCCTTGGATCATCTAATCCAATGATCTAAGAAGAGGCGCAGAAGAAAGGTGTAAATGAAATTTGATCAATGATTAGACGACTGAAGATCTAGCGTGAAGGAACAACAGAGATGAAGAGGCAGTAAGGATCGACGGCTAAAGTTTCAGTAAAAAGAAAAGAAAAACCGGTCATGTGGTGCGCTAAGATAATGCCACATGGCCCAATAGAATAATTAGAAAATAAATAAATATTTAAGAATTAAAAAAGAATTAGTTAGACGGAGAATTAGGAAAAGTGATAAACATGACATTGTAGATCTCAGTGAGATCTACAACTTTCATGTATAAGTCAAAGAGAAACGATGTCATATTTACATATTAAATAAGTAAACAAGTACTAAAAGAAATGAAACCATTTTTTTTATTTTATTTTCTCAACTTTTTGGATTTTTATTTTATATTTATGTTCAATTAGATATGTACAATATTATTCTAATTTTTATTTTATTTTAATAATAAAGAAATTCATTAAATAATAACACAATAATAGTTATATAAAATAATATAATTATGGTTAATTATCTTTAACATACATAGGTAATTAGTGTCAATTTTTGGATAATTTCGTTGATTTCTTAAGCAAGAGAGATATTTTAATCAACTATTGTTGATAACCCTAGGACTTATCACCCCCATATACTTAAGCTAAGCTTGTCCTCAAGCTAATAAATAAAGAAATAATTAGAGAGTTAGATTAATTAATGAATTCTCTGACATGTGCATGTGAGTATACAAGACTTGATTGACCTAGAACACCTGGTTTTAGAAATCCTAAGACTCTAAGCTAAATCAAGTCTTAATTCAAAGGAATTCAACTCCTCTAATTATCATACTCTCAAAGTATACATATGTAGTAAGAGGTATGACTTAATGTGTTGATTGCATTCACAAAAGTAGAGTCTAGATGTCACACAAAGTTCCAATGTAAGAGATTCTCCAAGAACCCACTCCTCAGCCGTAGGGATTAAATCTAGTCTTGATTCAATCCACCATCTCTTTAGTTTGTCAGACTTTAATGTATAGATGGAGGGCCAGATACTGGAGGTAAAAGGATTGTGTCAATTCTTCTCTCCCTCTCATTGGAATAATGTATCTCACAAGTGTCATTACTCAACACAATTTTATATTTTAATGTCAATCAGTTCATCCATCAAAAGAGATTGAGTCGTACGTACTTGTTTTCCGCGGAGTGCATCATGATCATTTTTCGAAGGTATCTAATATACTTGCACCCAGACTTGCAACGCTAACAATGCAGAGTCCTTTTTAAGTAACCCGACTCTTAAAAGCCTAATGATTTGGTCTAAATGCACACTTAAAGGTTGGGAGTGCTCACCATAATTTTAGGCTCATATGATAACTTTGTAATGCTTGAGGTTTTCTTATCATCAACATTTTTTGGGATAGCTCCACTACTTTTTACCAAGGATCGGTGCACACTGATCAACAAATTAATTAGATGATTTACACACTGACACTTAGGTTTTGATCAAGAGATTAGTATGAGAACCAAGTCCCATACCAGCTAAGATGTTGATACTCAGGTTTTATGAAGCCTTCATTAATTTTATCCCATCCTCGAGCATCATAAAATTGAGTCCAAACTTGAATCTCAGATCCCAACCCCTCAAGTGAAACCTCAATTCATCTCAGTCATGAATGCAGTCGTGCATTGTGAAGTAATGGTGGTCATATTCTTTTCAGGAAGAGATTACATATGCAATATAGCACACAAATCTTTCAAACTAGGGAAGTTTGAATTTTTAAGTCTAAGACCCTATTGATTAAGATAGGCTAACTGTAAATCTCTAGACCTCATAAAACAAGTGTTAAAGAACATCTCAAGCCTTGAGTGCAAAGTGAAAGAGTCAGGGAAGAAACACCGATTAATAAGTTAGTAAGTTAATAAGTTAGAGATTATTTGGAGAAGTTTTAATAACAAGAACATGTACCATTAAGACATAAACATTACAGACAAATACAAGACTGAAAAAACAAGGATATCCAAACACAACACAACACAACTTCGGTTTATCAATATCAAAAATCTGACTTGAATCTTCGAGGATTGAAATCACATGCTGCCTTATGCTTCACTTGCTTTTTCCTCACAGAGTAAACCTCAGAGTCTGAATAAGAAATATCTTCATTTGACTTGGATAATGAATCACGTAAAATGATGCCATTATTCCTCAAATGTAATGTCCATATCAATATGAGAAGACACAAATTTCTCCAAGATATAGGGAAGCCATATCCAACCCTTGGCTTCTGCAACAAACCTATGGGTTTTCCTTAAGAGTGAAAAATTAGACACAAAAGGACAACCTAACTTACAAATAAAATGGCAATCAACTAGCTGAATATCCTCAAGAAAAGATGTTTGTTCCTCCATATATAACTCCTCTAGCAAAATATTATCTTCCTCAAGCGATATCACTCTTTTTAAAGAACTCATTATCGACTTAATTTTCCAAAATATAGAGGTTAAATCCAGACTCTCTTACATGCTAGACTCTACAAAATACCAAATACTAGACAACCATATATGCACTAAAAACCTGATGGTTCAATAAGCTGCCACACCCTCTCAAAAACTCAAGACACAAAGTGGAAACTGAAGAGACACGAGAGTTAGCATTAACTACAAGTTAATTTCAGTTACACCCTTATTGAAAATAATTTTGAAAACTTTTACAAACCTTGTCACATAAATATAGGTTTTCAAATATTTAAAAAATTCAAAACAAGTCAAACTGTATTTTAAACATATGTTAAATACTTTGAAAACCATGTCAAATAGGTATATAAAAGTTTTCAAATATTTTTTCAAAAGAATTTGTATAAAACTCAATTCAAAATAATATGATGCCTTAGCCCAAAAGTTTGAAAAAGTTAAAACCACAAGCTATGGTTAAAGTATATATGAAATATATACAGCACCCCCCCATACTTAGATTTTGCTATGTCCTCACAGCACAAACTTATATGAAGGCATAGCTCATGCTAAATATAAAGAAATGTAATAAAAATGAATCAAGAATCAATGTGTAAGTAGGAGTGAAAAGAATAATTCAATCAAATAATAGAAGGAAATGCCCCCTATACTTAGGCTAAAAATAACATAAGTACAAAGAAGAAAGTAACAATAAAGTGAAGGGACCAATAGAAAAGAAAGGGAGGAATAGTCAAGATAGGTTTTGGTTTCCCATATACTTAGGCTGAAAATAGCCTAAGTTAGGAGTAAGAGTCTAATGAAACAAGAAAATAAACCCTAAAATAATAGAGTTAGAAAGAAAGAATATGAATCTGGCTAATGCTGAATCAGACTGATGGGAACTTCAAGCTGCGACTTCATGTTGTATATGAAATGTCTACAAAAGACTCTATTGGCATGAAGTCAATAACCTCAATAGGAGTCAACCATTCCTTTTGATTCTTCGAAATGCTTTAACAATTGCCCGTTGACCAAGAAGGAAGGTGAATCATCTGAGAGATCTGCAATCTCTACACTGTCATTTCCATGCACTTCCTTAATTATGTAAGGACCATTTCATTTGGATTTCAATTTCCCGTGTAAAATGCATAATTTTACGTTAAACTGCCATACCTTTTGTATCTAGACAATGCTATTACATCTAATATGTGAATCATTCCACTTCTTAACTTTTTTCTTATAGATCAAGATGTTGTCATATGCTCTATTATAAATTTCCACTAGCTTATTAATATTTAGGTCTCTACAAAGATTACCCATGTGACAACTCGAATTAATTTTTTTATTGCCCACTCAGACTTGTGAATTAATTCAGCAGATAAATGATGTGGCTTACCATAAAACATCCTAAAAGGTGAAGTGCGAAGAGGGGTCTTATAGGTCATCCTGTAAGCTCACAGAACTTGATCCAACAACTGAGACCAATTCTTACTGCCATGATGAACCTCCACCAACCTGGAAAGATAATCTGCTGCTAACAAGATATACTCAAATCCATGACTGTTGGAAAAGGGACCCATAAAATCTATGCCCTATGCATCAAAAACATCATAGAAAATCATATGTTGCATGATCATCTCATCTCTATAACTAACTATCCATCCTATCCTCTAGCAAACAAGGCATGACGTACAAAATCAGTGGCATCCTAAATAAGGTCTGCAAAAATAGCCCCTATTGTAACACCATGTGTGCAGTCCTCTTTCCTGAATGGTGCCCTCAAGATACAATCTAGTCCCTTAAAGAAAAGTAACATATACTCCCAATGGTATCTCCTTAAATCTGACTTTAGTTGGTCTATACTGCTCCTAGTCCAACCGTGGGAAACCTTCTTGGAGACAAGATAGTTCACCATATTGGCACACGGAGAGAATGAATCAACAATATAAATTGACTCATCTGGGAAGGACTATATGATAGGCTCTAAGTCAGGGGAATCCTTTAACTCAAATCTGGATAGATGATCAACCACTACATTCTTAACTTCAGACTTATCCTTAATCTCCAAATCAAACTCTTGGAGCAACAAAATACACCTAAGAAGACATGCTTTCACATCCTTTTCCATGAAATACCTAATAGTTGAATGACCTATATAAATCATACCTTAGATCCCTAGATATAAGACCTAAACTTCTCTAAAGACCAAACTACGATGAGCATTTCCTTTTCGACCACTGTATTATTTTTCTATGTTGAATCCAAAACCTTTCTCATTTAATGAATTGTAAATGGGATCAGAACTCGTCGCTGCCACAATACGTCTCTTGTAGCAAAATACAATGCATCAGACATCATCTCAAAGGTAAGAGACCAATCATGATCCTACAGAATCAACGAGTCATAATTTTTTCTCTTAAGGAGCCTAAAGGCCTCTAGACAGTTGTATCTACAATGAACTCAGTGTCTTTCCCTAAGAGCCCAGTCAATGGTCAAGCAATCTTAGAAAATCTTGAATAAATCTTCTATAAAATTCACATGTCTCGGGAACGACCTTACTGACTTGATGTTGGTTGGTGGATCAAGTTTCTTGAACACATCCACCTTGGTAGGGTCAAACTCCATTCCCTTCTTGACCATAAAATGGCTCTTTTATCAGGAGAGTATTATATTATCCTCCCTACACCTCTAAAGAACTCAGTCCAAATAAATTAAACATGTATCAAATGAATCACCATGGACTGAGAAATCACCCATGAAGACCTCCAAGAAATTCCCCACCATTTCGGCAAATATGGAAATCACGCACCATTAAAAAGTACCTGGGGCATTACATAATCCAAAAGGCATGTGTCTGAATATGTATGTGCTGAAAGGACAAGTAAAAGTGTTATTTTCCTGGTCTTCAGGAGCAATGAATACCTGATTTTAGCCTGAGTACTCGTCAAGAAAACAAAAGAACTCCTTCCCTGCTAATCTCTCCAAAATCTGATCAATAAAAGGTAGGGAAAAATGGTCTTTCTCGGGTGTGGCATTCAAATGTCTATAATCAACACAGACGTGCCACAACATGGGTACTCGTGTCGCTATCTCAACTCCCTCCTTGTTGGTGGCCATCTGAATTTGTGACTTCTTTAGGACAACATGTTGGGGAACCACCACTTGGAGTCAGAGATTGAGTAAATAAACCTGCTCCACACCACTTCTCGATCTCTTTCTTAACTACTTCCCAAATATTTTGATTAAGTCTCCTCTGAAATTCATGGGGAGGTCTAGCATTCTCCTCAACATAAATGTGATGTGAACAGAGTGTGAGGTTTATACCCACAAATCCGACACCGTCCATTCTATTGCCTTGCGGTTCTTCTATGACACTTCAAGTAACCTAGACTCATGTTCTACAGTCAACCTAGAACTAATGATGATAAGAAATCTATTAATAGGTCCCGTAATAAAAGAATACTTCAGAGTAGGAGGGAGTGGCTTCAGTTCTGGAAAAGTTGTATCATTAAGTAAATCTGGCCGAACTGATTCCAAATTCGGTTCCATGCTGAACTCTATAGTGTTGTACACCAACTGAACTGAAGAAAAAGTTGGATTGCCAAAGATATATGGTAAATCAGCCAAAGTCACATCTGACTCTACATCTAATTCCTTCGATTGTTCCTTAGAATTAGGAATTGACATATAAAAGTCATCAAAGGAATAGATAGATTATCCATAACCCAAGAAACCTAGAAACTCCTCACAGACTGCATCTCGTACATTGTCCTCTCTATATGAGAGGGTCTCACTCAATCCTATTGAGTTTTGCTTCCAATACCCCAAATGTGCTAACACGTCTATGCCTGAGATGATGAAGAGAAATCTGTACTCGAATCGGAGTCATGTCTCTACCATTTCATCTGCTTCATATTGAGTTTCACTTCTCTGTTAGAAGAACGGAACTTCATCACCCATGTTTGATAGTTGAATGATGCTCCAACAGTCCTAAGGAAAGGACACCCAAGGATGATATGTGAATCTCTCCAATGATGGGGATATCCATTTCAAGGACAATGAAGTCCACTATATAGTCTTGTTCCTCAATCAAAATGATAATGTTCTTGATCTCACCCGTAGTCTTCTTCATAGATTTGTCTACAAATTGGATTAAGGCATGTGATTTGCGAAGGGGAGCCAACTTCAGTTTCTCACACAAGGCATAAGGTAGAAGATTAATCAAAGAACCATTATTAAGGAGAATGTATGCAAAGTGATGCCATAGATATGACTCACCACACAATGTGCACCCAAGTTTCTCTTCTTTCTTAGCAACTCTAGTTCTTGAGACAAAAAGCAGCGGCTACCAATAAAACATATGTCTTTACATAAGTATTCGATTTCTTCCTGCTAACTCTGGTAGGTGTGCATCTCACCTTCAAATATTTTTGGAATGTAGGATTGTTGGCCACATACTCATCAAATGATACCTTAACAATAATATTATTTTTACAAAATCGTGCCATTTTAGGATCATCTTTTTTAATCTTTTTCATGCCATGCTTTACTGTCATAAGAGCGCATGAGTTAGGGATAGCACAAGTAGAAGAGGAATGCGAAGAATCATAATCATAAATAGAGACATGTTTTTATTACGGGAAACTGAGTTCTTCACAATGGAATCTTTTACATCAAATTTGAAATTCAAAATTGAATCATCTACTAAAGGTTGGGGAATGCCTGTCGAATGTGCATTCTCCTCAACCGAAGGTTCAAGGTCCTCTGTAGACTCTGAATCTTCATCATGTTGTTGTGATGTTTTTGTACTCTAAATCTTTTTCTTTCCTCTCTTTGATGACTCTGCCTCATGATGAAGATGATGCTAAAGAAGCCTAACCTTGTCATCCTCTAAAGTCTCCTCAGGATGAACTCCAGAATCAATCCTCTCCATGTCCCTCACTCGATTAGGTATGACCTGAAGGATATGGTATAATCCTCAAGCGCATCACGGAAGCGTGAGCGTCATATCGAATATGACGAGGAGCAACTAGTCGCACTAGTTGCTCGATGCAGCGGAATTTAAAATTTTCATACGACGAAACCACATGATCCAAGAACACTTCTCGGATCGTTTCGTCTAAACCACAAACAAGTAATAGGATTACCTCTTGAAGCGTGGTTGCGATCAAGTCTCTAAACGAAGAGACCTCCTGTCTCAAGTCCGATCCGACGGAGGAGACGCTTGCGAGCGCGGGGATGAACCGCGTGCTTCTCGCAATCCATGTTGATGATCCAAGTGGCGGATCTCCTGATCTCGACACACGAGATCTGACATCTTCTTCACGAGCAAGGCACACCGAAGTAGACGGAAATCCACGAGCAGATGATCGGGCAGCATAACAACGACGCTGCAGCGATGGAGACTTCTCTCTAGGTCATCCATGGTGGACGGCCATGAGAGGAAGAGAGATGGCATGTAGAGAGAAAGAGAGAGAGAGAAATATGTACAATAGCGTTGTGTGTAAAAGAGAGAGCATGGGTATGCCTCTCTATTTATAGGGGTTTGGGATCCATGGATCTCAATCCATGGGACATATAAAATCAATGGATGAGATTGATTTATGTCAATCCAATAGTCAAGATTGTTGTTGGTGAAACCAACAAATTTAGATTAAAATATATTTGACAAAATCAAATATAAATCAATCCAAAAATTACATCAATAAATAATGAGAGAATATACATGGAGATTACATCTCCTTGTATATTAAGGGGGGACGACCACCCATTCCATATAGGAATTGGGTGCCGCCCACCTCTTTCCTATAGGAGGCAATCTCATGGATTTCCATGAGATTGCATGCCTCCTTGATTTTCTCTCTTATTTATTTCCAACAATTATTTGTTGGGATTTTATTCACCAAAAATAATTCTCAATTAATTTTGGGAATATTGCAATCTTGACATTGGAAAATTGTGAATCATATTCACAACCCAAAACAACATATAATTTACATTGTCAATTAATTACACAATGTGTATCCAATACACATAATATATAATCAACAAATATAAATTATAATCAGCTCTCTCTAATACATTATAAATCACATTTATAATATATTATGAATAATTGGATATTGCTATCCACATTATTCTTATCCATGATAATTAAATCATCTTGGATCTCTTTTTCTCATCTGTTCAAATAATATGAATCACATTCACATTATTCACATCTTTGATAATTAAATCATATTCAATTATCTTAGATAACTCTCTTTATAATATGAATCAAATTCATATTAATCATGATAATTAAATTACATTTAATTATCCATTTTCTCAATGCTTGGATACATATATCAACAATAGAATTATCCATGAACTCTTTTAAGAATAATGCGCTTTCTCCGCGAATACTTGGAGATAAGGACAGGGCGATTGTATTGTTCCACGTATAGTGACATGGATATTGAGATTACATCTCAAATCCAGATCTCGAGCCTCCCATAGATGCTTGATTAAATCAAGACCGCAAATCCAATCTTCTCATTGAATCTGAGTCACACTCAGATCAATGTCCAACATTTGGATCAAGATCAGATTATTTCTACTGAGAGGAGTCACTAAAATCCAGACCCGTTTCATCACTCCCTAGGAATGGAAGCGTCATGGTTATACAATCGTTTATGATCACATCACCCTCAGGTATTCCCAATACCTGTACATACTGCATACTGGAAAAATCAGAATAAACCCTAAGTATTGGATCAACTTTATATTGTCTACTTCATGGTTTTATCAGTAAGTTTCTCATTCGATCATTGGGAGTCGGTATCGATCATATACTTTCCAAAAGCATATATCATACCTAGGTCTTGATCATATACTTTCCAAAAGTATATATCAAACCAATAAATTCAGTCAAGCTTCCAAAGCAAGACGACCGTGCACACGGAATTTGATTCTTCCCAATATCTCATGAGTGAACTCATGTCTTCCGGTTCAGTAGTGAACCTGTATGATCTCTTTGAGAGATCGTATTACTCATATGCCCTTATATGTACACCCTCACGCCGGTGTATAGACCTTGATTAGGTCATCAACCTATTGGTCTGTCAAATGTACACACTCAGACATATAGTAACACATCTGTCTCCGGTCAGAGGATGTGTGCCTATATCATGACAGCATACGATATAGGACTTTGGTTATCTCGATCTCATTAAGTCAACTCTTTGACCTAACTAGTCTGACACCTCCGAATCTCTATTCCTTTGCAGAGGACCTGCATCAAGAGGTCGGTCAGATATCAGCCTTTAGAGAAAGGATTGCCATCTCCTTCTCAGGCTGGAGATCATCTCTCAACAATGATTTGATGGTGCTTGATGAGTCCTCAATCCAACTCTTTATATATTCATTCAAGCACCAGCCTCTATGATTCAATACTTGAATCAACAGTTGTATGATCATCAAGATGGCCATGGTACATAACCCTAATTGTACTAAGGGACTTATTATGCAAATTATGTACTCTTCATTTCAGATTAAGGAGTGAATTGCAATAACATTTATTGCATAATGGCTCGCCGTGGGCTCGCATTTCCAACAATCTCCCACTAGCCCAAAGAGCCATTAATGGGCTAATCATTTAAACCCACACTCATGTGGCAATCATAGGCTATTTAGAAAATAGGTAGGTAAGCTGATCAGTCACTCTGTTCACAAGAGACTACGCCAAGTCCTTTTACGGCACTTGCATGTCTCCTAGTAACAGTGCTCGAATCCAATGCGAATGTTGCATCTTATGCAACCAATACTCAATCTTGTTAGTTATAGTGTACTTGACACTACATCTTATTAATTATCATAACCAGTATTCCCATAATCCTTATTAGAATACCTTCATTCCTGGAGATCTCTATCTCCTAAGGTATCTACAGTTAAGACCCTTATAGATCACTATCTACAAGGTCTTAAACTTTTGAAGATAAAACTTTGAGATCACTATCTCTAAGTTTCATCATCCTTGAAGATATTATTATTTCTGCAATCAAGTGTTTTATCTCCATAGTAGGATTAGTAACAGTTTACTACTCCTACTTCATGGTAGACATCTGGTTTTTGTACACATCTAGCATACATTCAGCTTCTCATAACCGATGCACAAGTGCAAGCAGTTTAGCATTCACTTCCTCGACTCTTTGAGGTGCTATCCCTCTAGACAGGTCACTACCACATCTTAAGGGAAGGAATCTTTTCATGGAATTTTCCAGAAAATGGAATAAGTCCAAGGTGCATTACTAATGCAACAATCCCAATACCCTCTTATCTTGCTTCTGAACGACTTCATAATTAAGATCTAAGAGGTATCCTTGAGATCGTATCTCAAGGTATGGAACAACCAAATTATAAAACACTTATTATTATCCTTATATCATTCCAAATGATTAGAATAATATCTGCATTTAGCATGATGAACACAATGGCACTCCCACTAAGCTTTACATGGTTCATCAAGATTCTATCTGAAATCATAACAGTTATAATTTCATCAAATCTTATGTTCCAACTACAAGAAGCTTATTTGAGTCCAAAGATGGAGTTCTTTGGCTTGCACACCTTGCTTTCCTCAACCATGAAGCCCTGGGGTTACTTCATATGAATATCCTCAGAGAGGTATTCATAGAGGAATGCAATCTTGACTCACATCATGAAGATGTCATAGTCAAGTTGTGTAGCCATAGTTAGCAATATTCTGATGAGTTAAAGCAAGGTCATTGGAGAGCAAGTCTCATCGCAAGCGATGTCTTCTCTTCGGTGTGTAGCTCATGGCTACGAACCGTGCTTTGAAGGTCTCTACCTTCTCATCAGGTTCCCTCTTTCTCTTGAAGATCCATTTACACCTTAATGGGTCTTACCCATATAGGTGGATCCTCGAGAGTCCATATACAACACCAACACTTGTATATGAAGTCTTTATTGCTAACATCCATCTTTCCATGTCATGATCCTCAGGAGCTTCATCACATGAAGTCCGATCATTTTCAGAATACATCCTCAAACTTATTTGAAGAAGCATTAGTGTTTCATCTTTAATTGTCTATTTAGTTTCCGATTTCAGGAGCCTCATTATCTTCTCAAGATTAAATGAGTTCCTTTTCTTCATTTTTATCTTGATTCTTAAGAGAGTCATCCTCTAAGAATCACATTCTCAGAGATGAGACCCTTTAAAAATCTCAAGGTCATAAAGTAGGTATCCAATACCATCCTTTATTTTCCTAATGAAGTAGCACTCTCTAGTGTCAGATTCCAGCTTAATCACATGGAACCTTATTAAGGATATATAATGTAGTCTCTACTACATATACATACTTGGAAACTAAGAGATAATTATGCTAAGATTAATCGTTGATCAAATCATGTCACACATGATCAATTGTATCTCCTTATAACTCTATTAAATTAAGGTTCATCAGGAGGATTGAGATGAGAATGATATTCACATCTCCATAAGGTATTACTTGAATTCATCTAATATGTACAAGCTACCTTGATTAGATCAAATTCATTTCATCTTCCTTCAAACTTTGGTTCTAAACCAAAATTGTGAAATCTTTGAACATTTCAAAGTTTTCTAAGTGAAGAGAAGAAATCTCATATCACAAATAATCATCAATAGATATCACATATCCATAATGTTTACTATGATATAGATGATTCACATACATCGATATGTATGAGATCCTGAATACATTGACATCTTACACCTTTCCCAAAGAAGGGTGTATTGGATATTTTACTTTGAATACAATATTCATAAGTATGCAAGTTTTGAAATTTTAGACATTCTAAAGTTCCATCTCTTACTTTTCCATTGATCTCATCAATAGACATAAGTCCAAAATATGATGCCAGATCATTGTCAAATGATTTTTTATCCTCCTATTGATTTTTAAAGGTTTAATTTTCAGTATTAGAAATCTTAATGAACCATTCACTAATTTTCTAATTTAGTGGAGTCCACTAGATGTTAGATTACTATTTAAAAAAACCTCCATCATAACTCTTTATGATAGGTCTATTCCAGATTTCATGTTTATTCCCAACATTTAGAAACAAACAATGAGTGTATTCTAATCTCTAGGTCATAGAGACATTCTTGAAGACCAATGGCTCTCCCACTGAAAATGTGAAGTATATTCATCCGGTGGAAATTGTTGCAACAATTGCATCAACTCCAACTTGGATGACCATTAAACCTTAAGATCAAATTTCTAATATTCTAATACATATGCAACCAATTGCAAGTGTCATTAGAAGATTGAGATACAATTATTAGACTTTATCTTATCAAATAAGTAATTCAATATCAATGATTATATGTAGATTAATCTGATGTACTATCTGATTCCCTCTCTAAGGATTCTAGATAGATTTGACAGTCATATTATCAACACATCAAATTATTGCAGTATTGGCATTCATCCAACTCTTTGGATGTCATATGGAAGTCACAGAAGTACAATCAACTCTTTGACTATACTTCTTACTTGGGTCCAACCCATGCTTCCACTGTGCTCCCTTTATCTATAAGCAACCATTGCTCAAGACTAAGGATCTCTTTATCAAAAATTTCAATATAAGAGTACATGCTTCATTCAATTCACACAATATGAATATTATGATGCTTCATGAATGACTAGAGTATAGGTAGTAGAATGGTGACACTCATCGTATCTACATCCATTTAAACTCTTAAAACTTAGGTTCAGGTAGGTACTCAAACAATTTGAATACATCATCTCCTATAGAGCCACCATTCTGCATAATGCAGAGAACCATGTCATTCATGATTATATGTCGAGAGCACATATGTATGCCAGAACATCTTCTTAGATTTTATAAGGATTATTTGATAATTACGATCATTATCGACATGTCACTTCAAAAGTACATTCGATGAGAACAAGACTTATAGATACATACAAACCCTAGGGTTTTAGTCCTATTGTCTATTTAATTATCATTCCTCATTATTATGAGGAAACTTGCACATTGCAACCACATACATTATGTGTTCAATTGCAAGTACAATATCTGGATCATAGGTCCAATCCATGATATTTTACTGGTTATTATTGAGTACAATATTGAGTGGGTTTAATGAAGAATTATCTGAAATAAGATATTTGCATAAGGGTATATATTTATATATACATACATACATATTTTTACTTTGATTTAGGAATTTTTATATCAAAGTTGTCTTGCCATGTCAACAATGAAAGTTCATTCCCTTAATCACTTTCAATGTAAGAGATATACTTACCATTATATCTCAAGCAAGATCTGGTATCTCCTTCCTTATCTTTGTTGCATCCTGATGAGTCGCAAAATCGACCCTTTAAGAGTGTGTAATTAACTCTTGAAAATGTCGTAGCAGTCGGGCCAATTCGGGTCATCAAAAGACCATCTGATTGATATATGTCAAATAAGAATGAGATGGTCGTAATTTTTATTTTACTTGGCAAGAAACCAAGGTCGAACTCAGGGATACGAGCCTTTCTCAAAGTATTCAGATTTTCATCTATTTAACTAAGTGTTGAGTTGAAGCACACATAGGTCAAAGCATGCAAGACAATGCATTAAAAATAAACATGCATTTTTATCAATCAATTTTTTTATCATGCAAATAAATGCCATGAAATGCAATGAAACTATGCCCTACATCAGAATAAATATGATTAGCACATTAATATGAGTCATCTTCAAGTTAAAGTATCAATCAAGCTTGATGAACAAAATTGACTAGGCAAAAGTTAAAGCTTTAAGAGACACATGGAAAATAAAATAATCATCAGAATTTATGTGTCCTAAATTGAGAATTAAACATGCCATTAGAAAGTGCATCAAACAAGCTTTGAAACGGAACTGAAATAAACTCAATTGGACATGCGTAGCTCAAGATATGCATAAAGAAAGACAAGGGCATAAATGCAAGAAAACATGAAATGATAACTACAAACAGGTCCCTAAAAGGGGCTAAAATGTAATAAAAATAAAGTGCGAGGCCTTCCATGTAAATAACCCACACACGCGGGGGCATATTTGCAATTATTGAAAATCGCAAGGGTTCAAATGAAAAATGTCCCAGGCACGAGTGGTACTGCACGTGGGTCAGGACATGGTTGCAAAACTGGAGACCTCCGTGGGCGTCTGCAAATAACCCAGGAAGCATGTGCCACGCACGCGCCATCCAGGTTCGGAAGCAGGCTGAGGTTCGGCAGAGGCTCGCGGGCTGCTTCGGGTAGGCTCGGACGCTGGTTCGGGCTCAGTGCACGTTCGGATACGGGTCGGGGCATCCAAGCCTGGAGGCTCGGGCGACGAGGTTCAGTGGTGCCCTGGCTCTGACACGTGGCTAGCTCGGAGTCCATCCGATCATGACAATCGGGCGGCTGCTGTGCGTTCCTGGAGTGTTGACGTGGCGGCATAGGAACCGTTGGATCTATCCAACGGTACCTGGAAGGAGCTCTGGTCGGTGACGTGGGCTCATCTGGGCCGTTGGATGGTCGTCGAGATAAGACCATCCAACGGTATCTGCTCCTCTGTCTTCCTCAGCGGCTGGTGGCGGAAACAGGGCTCCGGCGAAGAAGGTTAGGCTCCGCCGCTCGATATCTGACATGCCGGACCTCCCCAGAGTTCTTTGAATGGTTGTCGGCGTCGCTGGAAGCTCGGACGAGCCGCCTATGCTTCTGGAGAAGATCATCAAAGCTCAGGCGTCGCCAACGGAGATCGATGAAAGTCACTCCGGTGAAGGCTCCGTTCATTTGTTCCTCGAAGACCTGCAGCATTAGATGCCTAGACGAGGCGTATGGTACAAGGGTTTTGTGCGAGATGGGATGAGGTGTTGCGGATGAAGAAGGTGGAAGCTCGGTGCTCCTCCACCGTGGGTGGCTGAGGAGAGGGATCGGAGGTGGTCTGGGGTATGGAAGAAGGAAGAAGCTGATCGGAGAGTGTCGCGGGAACGGGGGGAACGTGGCGGAGCTCGTGAAGTGATCGATGGAGCGGGAAAGGGGGTGTAACGACCTTGAACATTACGGGAAATCAAGAAGAAATGCAGAGGAAGAAGAAGAGACTTACCGGAGATGGGGCGGAGCGGGAAGTTTGTGCGCGAGCTCGAGGTTGAGCTCTGGTCGTCGCTGGACCTTGCCAGCTAATCAGGGTAGCTCAAGCGGGCCTGGAGGCGTCGCGACACCGCCATGGTCGGCGATGGATCTCACCGGGGGCGACGGTCGTCGTCGCTCGATCCAGCCACCTCCCCCTGTCACTGGGAGGTGGCGGAGGGCTGGGCCGTTCCCCACGTAAAGGTGGATAAGGGCGAACGGAGGGGGAGGCGGTGTATTTATAGTTTGAAGGTGGCTGTTTAGGTGGTGGAGAAGTGGGTTTCGAGGACGCGTATGGTGCGAAGGAGAGGGGTTCGTGGGTTGACGAAGGAGTCGTGAGGATGGTGGGTGAGTGAAGAAGGGTGTGGGGCAGTTGGTGAGGGGCGAGGTGGTCGGAGGTGGTCAAAATAATGGGAAGGGCGAGCGGTGCGCACGAGGTTGTGAACGTGGGGGAGAGGAGGTTCTGAGGTTGACGGCGGTCATCTGACCGTTGGATCTGGAGATCCAACGGTGGGGAGCGATGCGCAAAGGAGCGGTGTGGATTAGATCGGGGACGGAGCAATCGGAAGGTCCAAGATGATGCTACGTGTCGCTCTGGAGGCTCAGCGCAAACGAGCGGACGCGATGCGAAGAGGCGTTTGATCGAAAGGTTGAGAATCAATATGGATGCAGCGGTTACGATGGGAAATTGAAGGCGCGATCGAATGGATCTCAAAGCGCCACGTGGCAGGCTGTGCGCTCGGCGCTGAGGTGCGGTGCAGATGAGAGACTGGGGCTGATCGGATGGCCAGGAATAAGAGCGGGTGTGGAGAGGAATGGGACGTTGGATCAGGAGAAGATCCAATGGCTCGGAGCAAGGGCGGATAAGACAAGGAGAAGCGGGCCACGTGGCGCCCCCAGAATGGGCCACGTGGCCCAATCAGATTATTCAGAGAGTATTTTTGATTTTTGAGGGTTAAAATGGCCGAATTTGAGAAAACTCAAAACATGAAAGTTGTAGATCTTGACGAGATCTACAAGTTTCATGTTGACCAAAACTAGAGACGAGATCATCTGTAGACACAAAATATTTTTAAGGGTATTTTTAAGGCTAAAAATACCATGGCTTTTAATTTTTGATTTTTTGTGGTTTTTAATTTATTCGAGACTCTGATAATTACAGGACATTAACTGGGTTTTATTGACACAAAGCTTAAGCAAAGAGGTTAATAATGGGAAATTATGATGATGAAATCGAGTTTCATCACATCCCAATAATATGAGAACCTACAACTCGGATAAAAAGAAGCGGGAACACATTCCGCCTTGCAAGTCCAACTTGCATCTCCCAATTCGGTCTTTAACACCCGGGCCCACCACCCCTAAGGCAATGTTGACCCGTCATTAATTGAACCAACCGTCAATAGGAATACAACTCGCTATGCGCAATCCAATATCGCCCCAATAATATGAGGACTCGATATTGGGGTCACTATGCATACGTCTTTACTCTTTTGAGAAGCGACGAGCCCGATCCAAATGGATCATATGCAGGAGCTGTCACTTCGGACAAGCGTCTCCTACATATAATATCTGGCGACGGAACCCTTCGCCTTGACGGGAGACCATGGATGTCACTTATGTGATTCTCCATATCATATTCAAATTTTAATTAATTATCATGAATCATATTCGCATAATTAATTCTTCCAAGGGAAATAATAACTCTGTTCGTAATAGAGTGGTTTAATTGGATATAATTAATTCAATCATATTAAATTAATTATCAATCCAATTCAATCAATCAAACTTGATTGCAATACTTGAATATATATATAGTATTATCTCAAAGTACATTTTAATTCGTATTTTAATAATTAGAAAAAACATCTTGATTTCTTCGGCATTATCCAGACCCTACCCGCTGTCATGGCCAGTACCGACGAGAGTGGGACGGACCACATACGTTGCAACCCGCTACCCCAGCGATCTCCGACTAGACACCATATCCACCTCGGGAAAGGATAATGCCAACTAGATCAATTTGTACTTGAGATGATCATCGGTTCTTCAACCGAAATTATACCATATAGTAATCAAAAATAATTTTTGATTATAAGGAAATTTGCTTTTGATGATTGTGTTTCCAATTTTGATCTAGATCAAATCTAATCAATAATTGGTTGAGGCCAAGTCAATTAAGGAAATAATCATCTTCCAATATTTCTCAAATATTTCATAATTATTTCTTGAAATTAACAATTAATTTCATTAATTGACAATCACATGGTTATAGATTAGGAATGTAATTTCAACAGTGACCCCAACTTACTAAAATTAGCATATCTCAATCATATTAAATCCAAATTAGACAAAATCAATTTTCATAGATGGCTAATTTGATTTAGGACATAATCCAATGATGTTTCATGCATTTCGAGGTAAGTCTAAACAGTAATTAACATTTTAATCACGTTCAGATCTACAGTTCCCGCAATAGTGCATACATGTTCATTAAAACAACCATTTTAATCATGTTCATTTACGCAAACTCAGATCCTATGATTTCCTTATTTAATGGGGAACAAAATATAAGTATTAAATTCGTGTTTAAACAATTTAAACAGTGCCTAATGTATTTACTAAACAGATCTGCGAAATCGAATGCGATGAAAACTTTCGCGACCTTAACGAACCCAAGCCGTCCTCGATTTGCGAATCATATTCGAAACCGTCAACCTGGATCTGATACCACTTGAAGGATATGGTACAATCCTCAAGCGCGTCACGGAAGCGTGAGCGTCATATCGAATACGACGAGGAGCGACTAGTCGCACTAGTAGCTCGATACATCGGAATTTAAAATTTTCATACGACGAAACCACATGATCCAAGAACACTTCTCGGATCGTTTCGTCTAAACCACAAACAAGTAATAGGATTACCTCTTGAAGCGTGGTTGCGATCGAGTCTCTAAACGAAGAGACCTCCTGTCTCAAGTCCGATCCGACGGAGGAGACGCTTGCGAGCGCGGGGATGAACCGCGTGCTTCTCGCAATCCATATTGATGATCCAAGCGGTGGATCTCCTGATCTCGACACACGAGATCCGACATCTTCTTCACGAGCGAGACGCACCGAAGTAGACGGAAATCCACGAGCAGATGATCGGGTAGCATAATGACGCTACGGCGATGGAGACTTCTCTCTAGGTCATCCATGGTGGACGACCATGAGAGGAAGAGAGATGGCGTGTAGAGAGAAAGAGAGAGAAATATGCTACAATAGTGTTGTGTGTAAAAGAGAGAGCATGGGTATGCCTCTCTATTTATAGGGTTTTGGGATCCATGGATCTCAATCCATGGGACATATAAAATCAATGGATGAGATTGATTTATGTCAATCCAATGGTCAAGATTGTTGTTGGTGAAACCAACAAATTCAGATTAAAATATATTTGACAAAATCAAATATAAATCAATCCAAAAATCACATCAATAAATAAGGAGAGAATATACATGGAGATTACATCTCCTTATATATTAAGGGGGGACGGCCACCCATTCCATATAGGAATTGGGTGCCGCCCACCTCTTTCCTATAGGAGGCAATCTCATGGATTTCCATGAGATTGCATGCCTCCTTGATTTTCTCTCTTATTTATTTCCAACAACTATTTGTTGGGATTTTATTCACCAAAAAAAATTCTCAATTAATTTTGGGAATATTGCAATCTTGACATTGGAAAATTGTGAATCATATTCACAACCCAAAACAACATATAATTTACATTGTCAATTAATTATACAATGTGTATCCAATACACATAATAATTAATCAACAAATATAAATTATAATCAGCTCTCTCTAATACATTATAAATCACATTTATAATATATTATGAATAATTGGATATTGCTATCCACATTATTCTTATCCATGATAATTAAATCATCTTGGATCTCTTTTTCTCATCTGTTCAAATAATATGAATCACATTCACATTATTCACATCTTTGATAATTAAATCATATTCAATTATCTTAGATAACTCTCTTTATAATATGAATCAAATTCATATTAATCATGATAATTAAATCACATTTAATTATCCATTTTCTCAATGCTTGGATATATATATATCAACAATAGAATTATTCATGAACTCTTTCAAGGATAATGTGCTTTCTCCGCGAATACTTGGAGATAAGGACAGGGCGATTGTATTGTTCCACGTATAGTGACATGGATATTGAGATTACATCTCAAATCCAGATCTCGGGCCTCCCATAGATGCTTGATTAAATCAAGACCGCAAATCTAATCTTCTCATTGAATCTGAGTCACACTCAGATCAATGTCCAACATTTGGATCAAGATCAGATTACTTCTACTGAGAGGAGTCACTAAAATCCAGACCCCTTTCATCACTCCCTAGGAATGGAAGCGTCATGGTTATACAATCGTTTATGATCACATCACCCTCAGGTATTCCCAATACCTGTACATCCTACATACTGGAAGACTCGGAATAAACCCGAAGTATTGGATCAACTTTATACTGTCTACTTCATGGTTTTATCAGTAAGTTTCTCATTCGATCATTGGGAGTCGGTATCGATCATATACTTTCCAAAAGTATATATCAAACCAACAAATTCAGTCAAGCTTCCAAAGCGAGACGACCGTGCGCACGGAATTTGATTCTTCCCAATATCTCATGAGTGAGCTCATGTCTTCCGGTTCAGTAGTGAACCTGTAGGATCCCTTTAAGAAATCGTATTACTCATATGCCCTTATATGCACACCAGTGCGCTGGTGTATAGACCTTGATTAGGTCATCAACCTATTGGTCTGCCAAATGTACACACTCAGACGTATAGTAACACATCTGTCTCCGGTCAGAGGATGCGTGCCTATATCATGACAGCATACGATATAGGACTTTGGTTATCTCGATCTCATTAAGTCAACTCTTTGACCTAACTAGTCTGACACCTCCGAATCTCTATTCCTTTGTAGAGGACCTGCATCAAGAGGTTGGTCAGATATCAGCCTTTAGAGAAAGGATTGCCATCTCCTTCTCAGGTTAGAGATCATCTCTCAACAATCATTTGATGGTGCTTGATGAGTCCTCAATCCAACTCTTTAGATATTCATCCAAGCACCAGCCTCTATGATTCAATACTTGAATCAACACCTGTATGATCATCAAGATGGCCATGGTACATAACCCTGATTATACTAAGGGACCTATTATGCAAATTATGTACTCTTCATTTCAGATTAAGGAGTGAATTGCAATAACATTTGTTGCATAATGGCTCGCCGTGGGCTCCCATTTCCAACATGACCATGGTCCTTCTGCTCCTTAGTGACATGTGATTAATACAATCAAACGGAAAGATCACATGCTCAGATTTGTACGAATCTGAGTAATAGACCTGATGAAAAGTATGTTGTTGTGGTTGAGTTTTGTTCAGGCTATTGGGGTTAGCCTGAAACTGGGTTGGAAGGGATCTAGAAGGGGTAGTCCTCTCATCGTGTAAGCAAGATAAGCGATTGAGTTCAACCCACAAATCTTGTACTCCGTTCCTGTAGGAACGTAACTCCTTAAGAATCTACCTCCGAAAATATGTGGGATCTAAAGATGAATGTTGATGTTGTGAATAAGGGTTGGAAGAATGTGAAGGCTAGCCCTTATGGACATGGTCCTATTACTACTGCACGGTAGAATGTTGAACATGCGAGACCTACTGGCCCGACTAGTACTTCTACTGACAGACATACTGGTGATGCTGCTGCTTTGGTGCATGGGAAGGATAGGCTCTAGAGCTCTATGGTGCTGGTAGAGGTGTAGGGGTAAATTATGTATTGTAGAAGCTCCGGGGATGCTGGTAAAGTAAACAGTCTCCAGAACTCCCCTGCCCGATTGGGTCATGGGTGTACCACACACCGTTTACCTCCCACACCTGTTAAGGCTCCTCATTAACTGTCTCTATAGATGGTGGTTGTTGATGGAAAGGATGGGTCAAAGCCTGGTCCTCTACCCATGGTTGGGGTCGCCCTGACATCTGTTGCTCCTGAATATGGTGAATACGATACATGGGAGCAATAGATGCAATCATGATAGGTATCCTAAGCTTGGACACCTTCTCATAAAGTCTTGTCATTTGCTTTAGCAGTTTGATAAGTTGTTATCCAACTCATCCATCCTCCTATCGATCCTCTCAACCATTGTAAGTTTATTTCCTATGATGCCCATGTCAAAAGGATCAATGGCATCCCTCACTCCCCCTTTAGGTAAGAGTGGTATGGGATTCTCTAACTGATTTCTACTCCCAGTCTGTACTCTACTCATCTCAACCATCTGCTCAAACACCTTCTAGACAATGTCTGCACCTCGCAAAGTATAGCTACCTCCACAAGTAACACTAACCAAACCCTGCATCTCAAGGTTGAGATCGCAATATAGCGATTGAACCAAGATGGTAGGCTCTAAATCATGGCAAAGAAATTTTTACAAAAAATCTTTAAATCTCTCCCATTTATCAAAGGAAGATTCATTGGGTAGTTGGGAGAAATTCGTGATGTGTGAGCACATAAAGTTAGTTCTACTCAAAGGGTAGAGCATCTTCAAGAAAGGTCCATGAACTACACATATGTGGTTACAACTACCCCCAGGTTCTTGATCTAGTAACCAGCCTTATCCTTTAAGGAAAAAGAAATGGCCTTGAGCCTTATATAATCTTGACTAACTCTAGGATGCCTAAGGTTTAACCAAAAGGAGCTTATAAGTGCAGACAACCAAAATGTATTTCTAAGATCGAAGGCAACCACTTGTAGTTCCCAAAATCCATAAGAGTTGGACATGGAGACTTAGGTGGAAGACTAGGTTTTTGGGCTCTAACCTTAGGGATCCATCCTTACCCACTCTGTCTGGGGGTAAGTACATGCAAAAAATGCGGGTTTTACTGCTCGTAATACAAGGTTGATTTTATTCCAAATTATTTAGGTCAACTTGCATCATTCAGTCCCAATTTTAGAGTTGGTTATCACTTTGTAGGTGATCACAAACATCGCCTAACTTATAGTCCCTTTTCCTTTATTCCTAAGTTAGAAAAACCAAGGCAGAAGACAGAAAACGGAATGCAATCGGAAATCAATGATGTATGCAATCATCGGAGGTATGCACAGTGATTCCTAGTACTCTCCATGTGGATGCAAAACTGAGTTTTTAAAGTTTACACTATATGATGCAAGTCAAGAAAAACCACACCTAAACAGAAGTTCTATTAGATGCGTAGAATTCAATTAAATTTGACTAAGTAGAACGTTGTTTACGTGTGTCTCTAGAATCTCCTATGATTTTGCAATTGTGAATCTTATGATATTGAGTTGTGTTTCCTAAGTTACGAAGTACATCAAGCAAATATGAACAAAGATATGCCTATTTAGAGTGTAGTGCCCTAACCTAAGTCATCACTTAAGTCGAGAATCACTCTCGATACAACCACATAATGAATAAAAATAACAAGGCATTCTTTTACATATGCGAGAACTCAATCGATAACTTATGTAATTTAGGCAATAAATTACTATACAATTATTTAAAAAAATACAAATATACAATATAATAAAGTATACAACAAACATATCTATTAATTAACTAAAATTTCTTCTGAATAAAAGTTGCTTTATGGTTTCTTCAACTAGATCTCCAAGCTCCTAGTCTTCGTAGTCCTCCGAGTGCCGTCAGCTCCGCGATCTCTACAGAAAACAACTAGATGTGTCAAATATATACTCAGAATAATTTAAGCAAATAAAATAACTTAAAATAACAGAAAAATACAAACAAAAATAAGTCAAGAAATAATACAAGTTAACAAAGGAAATCTAAAAATCACAAAAAATAAAAATCAGCACTAAATAAAATCAAATAATACGATACGCCCACAGAAATGGTGTCATTTGATGAAGGAAAAATCGGTTAAGATAGCGTACACTCGTTGTAGCACACGCCAATTTGCAATCAATAGAACCAAGTCGAATTTCTCCGTGAAGAGGACTTGTTTTTTAATTTATAACCTGGAGGGTCGAACATAAGGACACAAGCAAACTATTTAGTTATATTTAATGATGATTAATTAATTAAGTGATTTCTAGAATCTTGATTAATCTCTATGCAAGTACACACAAAAAATCAATGCAATTTTTCAAACCATTTTATTATGCATTTATTTAATATGACAAGCAATCATGCACTGATCAAACAAAGATACATAACACAAAAATATGCTCCTGATCAAGTAAACAAATACCTATGAATTGACTTTAATTAATGAATGAAAACTTAGTGTCAAGCAAAGACAATTCAACCAATGAATAACTTAAATTTCTTCAATATTAAGGCTTAATGTCTAGATTATCTTCAAAAATTCAATGCATACAAATAGACAAAAAATGTGATTTAAATGCATTAAATTTAAGAGGGAGAAAAAAGCTGTCCAATGACACCAAATTTATTAAGTTAGAGTTATGGTTCAGAAGATATTGTTAACGTAATGCACGGGCATAACTAGAAGAAAACATAATTACTTTTATTACAAAAGAGTCCAAAAAGGACTATAATGCAGTTACAAAAAAGCCATTAGACTAAATAATAAATAATTCTAAACGCGAAGGGTCTTATTTGCACTATGAAAAAATTTGGTGGGTACACTTGCAGAATTTCCAAACTCACGTGCTTCAGGTACATACCAATCTGGACCAAAGTGCAAATACTAAGTCTAACGAGGGCCATTATGCAAAATTCCTCGGTCACATGTATGAGGCACGTGATAGAATGAGGTTGGACTTTAGTGGCTCTGGACACTTGGCGTCTTGTTGTGATCCGAGGTTGACTCGGATGATTTGAGCCTCAGGTGTGCACCATTGCTATGGACATAGGCTCGAGGGAGACGAAGAACGTTCTGAACCCTAGGATCTTGCCCAAATCGAGCAGATCTTAGGGTATCTGCTACTCGAGAGTTGCTCTTTCTTCCTCCGTGTGTGGAGGAGGAGCTTGTGCTCTAGTGACGTAGCAACTTCTCCTTCGTGCTCTCCCGATCATGAAGAGACTATAAGGATGGGCGACTGAAAAACTTAAGCGAAAAGAAAAGAAAGACCAGCCACATGGTGCACTAAGATGGCATCACGTGGCCCAGTCGAATAATTCAAAAATAAAAATATTTAAGAAATAGAAAAGAATTAGTTAGAGGGAGAATTAGGAAAAGAGATGAACATGAAGTTGTAGATCTCAATGACATCAACAACTTTCGTGTAGAAGTCAAAGAGAAAAACGTACATGTTAAATAATTAAACAAGTAGTAAAATAATGAAAATATTTTCTTTTATTTCATTTTCTCATTTTTGGATTTTTATTTTATATTTGTGTTCAATTAAGTACATACAATATTATTGGCTATATGTTACAAAAAGTATTGGCTATATGTTACAAAGGAAGTGTTAAGTACATGACGCTTGTGAGGTAGTACTCACTCTCCTATGGGGTTAGCACTAGCTTAATTTGAAAAGATTGTCTGAAAACAACAGTAAAAACAATCAAGATAAAAAGTCAAAGTCTCACAGCTTCACGTATTGTGTTGGTGAATACATCCTTGTTTTGTGGTTTGATTTATTTTATTTAAGTCAAAGATCCAAAAAAATCTTGCACTTGCACCTTTTATTCACACTTCCTTTCTTTTCGCTCATTTTGATCCTCTACTCATTTTCCTCTTCACTTTATCCCTTTGTTTATCTCCATGTTCATAATTCCTCATCTTATAACCTTTTGTTTCTCAATTTGACAGAATAGGGATGGTTTTGTTTGGACTACGTGGACACCTATATCGATTCCTTGATGCTGAAATCTATAATAATTCAGGGTGATTCTGGAGAATCTGATTTTGATTTTGCGAACCGCTCTCGAGACCCCCATTTCTTTCACATAGGATTCAAGATGACACTCTGATGAATCATTAATTGTCTATGTTAGTCGTGTCAGATTATTGTATGGACAAACAACATATTATCAAAATTGACTCGAAGGATCTCCGCGAAAGGGATCCGTTATACTTTATTTATCCTAGATAAGTCCATGGTCAACACAAGACACGAGCTAATTAGATGAACTAAGTATGATTTAAATAGATTAATTGGATGATTAAATAATGCAACCTAGGTCAAGCTAATGCAACAGAATGTATGCATGTATTTTTGTAAAGATTTTTTTAATGCAAATACATAAGATGAACAAAATGTTAATGGCAATAATGATGATCGCAACAAATCCACAACACACAATAAACAATAAATGCTCATGATTAATTGATACAACATATGAAATAACTTCAGTTCCATGAACTCCAAATTTATCCAATTAAGAATCACTTGATTAATCTATGCTCCAAATATTAATCAAACCACCCAAAGTTATGCAAATTATTCAACTCCCCGAAGTGATGCAAATTATTTAACTCCTAGTTCAAAAGATCAAGTGGTGGTAATTGTTCCTCCCATGCCCAAATCAGGACCATCTGATCATCATGAGATGGTGTTTATATATCATCTTCCTCATTCAACATTATTTGACAATTGCAATTATCATCAACATGTTACTTCCAAAGAACCCTCGATGAGATATCAGGACTATAGAGACATACAAACCCTAGGGTGTTGTGTTATTGTCTATTTAATTGTCATTCCTCATTATTATGCAAAAACTTTCATATTGTCATCACATACATTATGTGTCGAATTGCAAGTACAATACCATGATCATGGATCCAATCCGTGATGCTTTACTAGTTATTATTCAGTATATTTTTTGAGTTAGTTTAATGTAGGTTATTTGAAATAAGAAATATTTGCATAATACATATTTTACTTTAACTAAGGATTTTATATTAAAGTTGTCAGACCTTTTTAACTCTGAAAGTTTATTTCCTTAATCGCTTTCAAAGTAAAAGATATACTTGCCGCTATATCTTGAGCAAGAATTGGGATCTCATTTTTACCTTTATTACATCCCAATAATATGAGAACATGTAACTAGGATAAAAAGAAGAAGGAACTCATTCTACCTTACAAGTCCAACTTGCATTTCTCAATTTGATCTTTAATACCCGATCCCATCACCCCTAAGGCGATGTTGACATGTTGTTAATTGAACCAACCATCAAAAGGAATAGCATTCGCTATGCGCAATCCAGTATCACACTAATTATACGCGGACTTGATATTGGGGTCATTACGCATACAACTTTACTCTTTCGAAAATTAAAGAGACCGATCCATGTGCACTTGTATGCAATAGCTGTCACTTCAGATATGCATCTCCTACATACAATCCATGGCAATGGAACCCTTTGGCTTAAGAGAGATCGTGGATGTCACTTATGTGATCATCCATATCATGTTCAAATTTTAATTAATTATTATGAATCATATTCACATAATTAATTCTTCCAAGGGAAATACAACTCCATTCATAATAGAGTAACCACTTGGATATTAATTAATTTAATCATATCAAATCAATTATTAATCCACTTAAACTAACAAATAAAACAATTATGGTCTGCTTGATATTAGTATATGATATACACCCTCATAAGTACGCATTAATTTTGTATTTTAATAGTTAGAGTACAACTTGAATTTTTCGTAGTATTCTTTCCTCAAAAATGAATCTAGATAGTACACTTGAGTTATGCTGGGAGGGAGCATTTCCTTGTCATGTAAGTTTCTAATTAGTAAACGAAGCCAGCATACCCCGACTAGACACCTTTACCGTTTTGTTTGATAACAACATAAAATATGCCAACGTACTAGTGGTTCTATCGATCAACTTTGATGATCGTCATTATACTATATAATAGTCTCTCATAAATATTAGACATCTTAAAACAATTTTGAGATCATAAAATTTCTAAGCATGTCAAGCAACCATGTTTTGTCCTACAACTATTGTACAATAAGGTAGTGTTTTTCATGAAATATTCATTCAATGAGCAATGATGTATAATCAATTATTCTCATAATTATTAGGCATCATAATTAATAAAAAATTCATAATTTCCATTATTTCCATTGAATAATAAAATCATTAAGCAATGAAATTTGTTGACTAATCATCCTCCAACCCATCTCCACTAAATATGGAATATTTAGGGCAAACAGAGTTGTAATCACACGAAATAAAATTCAATTATTTTTTGTTTGATTATCTATTAATCCAAGTATTTATTTCATGTTTCATTATGGTAAAAGAGTAAGCAAAATTAATTTTCTTATAGATCCGTGAATACGTGCAAAAAATATTTTCATGGCAGGAGCTCTTCAAATCATTTTCATGCACTTTCGGTACCAATATTAGACTACTATTTTTGGAACATATTTATACATTATAAATATATTTTAATAGCTAAAAAATATTTCCAAATAATGCACAAATAGTACATTTTTATTTTAATGAAAACCAATTCGAATCTTGCATCCAATGCAAAAACAATGAGTCCCACGCATCCAAAACATGAACCTTGATCACCTAGGGGTTCAGATCATATAAAAGACCTCGATTAAGTCTCTCATACCACTTTAAGACTTTGGAAAGAGCCACTAGCGCATCATGGAATAGTGAAGATCACATCCAATGTTGGGAGTGATTAGTCACACTAGTTGCTCAGTGCAGCGGAATTTAAAAAAATTTAAGTAAAAGAAACCACATTATTAGAGAACACTTCTTGAATCTTCTCATCGTACCAAAAACAAGATTAAGGAATGCCTCTTAAAGCAGTGTTGCGATCGAAGTCTCTAAGGTAGAGACTGCCTATCTCAAGTCCGACCTGACGGAGGAGACACTTGCGAGCACGTTGCTGAGACGCAGGCTTCTCGCAATCAAGATGATTATCCGATCCCCGCATCTCCTGATTTCATATCAGAAATTGAGCGTCTTCTTCACGAGCAAGGAGCACCGAAAAAGATGGAGATCCACGAGTAGTCAAAGCGGTGACACGATGGCATATCGATGACTGCAAATTTCTCTACCACAAGGGGTGGACAACCACACTTGAGAGAGAGCAGCATGTGATGAGAAGAGAGACTTACAAAGTATTTTAAAAGAAAATCTAGGATTGCCTCTTCTTTTATAGTATTTTGGGAGTTCATGGATCACCATCCCATGTGAAACACAAAATCAGTGGTTGAGATTGATTTATGTTTCAATTCAGTGGCCATGATTTTGTTGTATAAATATACTATAACAAGTAATTTATATTAAATTAAATATATTGGTCAATCAACATAATATAATTTAACTAAATCAATTAGGATAGAAGTATTAGGAAGGAAACCACCCACCTTCCTAAAATAAAGGGGATGGACATCCTTTGAATGAGTCAAAGGGTGGCCGTCCATCCTCTTGGCCTTTTAATTGTGTGAGACATAAAATCTCACATAATCCTTCATATATTTACCATAACTTTTTGTTTTAAAATAATTTACAAAAATCATTTCAAAATAATTTTGTGAATATTGCAATCATACCATTAAATAATTGTGAATCAAATTCACATTAACAATTAATTTGTAGATACTATTTCCAATATTCTCTCTCTAATATATGATAAATCACATCTAAAAAATATATAAAATATACAGATAATGCTATCCATTCATATGTTTGACAATTAAATCACATTTAATTATCTTAGATAATCATTCTCATGTAATTAAATAACATGAATCACGTTCACATTATTCATGATAATAAAATCACATTTAATTATCAATTTCTCAATGCTCAGATATACAATTCATAAACGGAAGTATTCTTCAACTCTTTAAAGGATAGTGTGCTTTCTCTGTGGATACTTGGAGATAAAAACATGGCGATTGTACATTCGATGTATAGTGACTTGGGTATTGAGATCATATCTCAAATCCAGATCTCAGGGACCTCTCATAGATTCTTGATTAAATCAAAGACATATATCTATTCTTCTCATTGCGTATGAATCACATTCAAATCAATGTCCAACATTTGGGCTAAGATTAGATTACTTCTCTACTGAGAGGAGTCACTAAAACCCAAACTTATTTCATCACTCCCTCGGAATGAAAGCATCATGGTTATACAAACATTTATAATCACACAACCCATAGGTAGTCCTAATACTTGTACATCTTGCATACTAGAAGACCTATAATAAAAAATAAAATTTTAGATCTATTTTAGACTGTCTCCTTCAAGGTTTTGGCATTAAGTTTCTCAATTGTTCATTGGGAGTTGGTATTGATCATATACTTTCCAAAACCATATATCATACCTATAAATTCTTGTCATGCTTCCAAAGCAAGATGACCATGCATGGAATTTGAACGGTCCAAATACCTCATGAGTGAGCTCATGTCTTTCGATTCACAAGTGAACCTTTATGATCCCTTTGAGAGATCATATTACTCATATGCCCTTCTATGCACACCAGCTCGTAGGTTTATAGACCTTGATTAGGCCATCAACCTATCAGTCTGCCAAATTTACATACTCAGACATATAGAAATACATGTCCCTGGTCCAAGAATGCATGTCTATATTGTGATAGCATACGACATAGGTCCTTGTTATGTTGATCTCGTTAGGTTAACTCTTTGACTTAACATATCTGACACCTCAAATACAATAAAATAAAAAGATGTATGTAAAATATAGGTAAAGTACCTATAAATATACCTACATAATATACTTACCTATTTATTTAAGTGTACAAATAACATCTTAAAAATAAAAAATATATTTATACTCACAAAAATAAGTTGTAAATATATAAAATAAAATAATAATATAATAATATAAAATGTATAAAATAAAAATAAAAATGTATAAAACATAGATGAATATACCTATAATCACACTAATAAAAATTAACTACTAATAAAACACACCAAAAATAAATAAATAAAAATCATAATAAAATACTACATAAAATAATAAACATTTTTATTTTATATTCGAAAATTAATAAAATCATTTGTTATTTTAAATAAATTATTCTTTAATAAACATGCTATTTTCTCTTGTAGCGGGTCTACCTAGACCAATTGGGGGCCAGGGATTGTTGACCTCTGATCAACTCCCCCTGCACCTCTAACTTTCATCAGAACTGTCCAATCTCACATTTTCTTGCCTTTTTCCAATCTATCTATTGATCTATCACCCTCGATTTCTTCTTGACATTTCATCTCTGATCCTTGCATATTCACGCCACCTCCATATATCCATTGTATATGCATTTGATTAATTGATTTCGCCCGATCAATAAGGGCTCTCGCCATGTCTTTAAATAAAGGGCTTCTTATTTCTCTGATTTTTGGCTTCGATTCTCCATCGCCTGACCCCTCAGAGAGCTTAGTTGAGGAGCCCCTTGTGATAGGAGGAGCTCCTCACTCTCAGCAGCGAGGAAGGAGCACGGGGGAGCCCCTGTCCATCATCTCCGGCGGACCTCCGCCGTGAGGTTCTACGTTCATGGTTCCTAGCCATTAAAGTGAGTTCTTCATCGTTTTTATTTGTGCCTTATCTAGTTGTAGCCTTTAGGATAATTTTTATGCTCTTATCTAGCACTTAGATCGTTGTTACTAGTGTAGATTTCGCTTTACGCCAACGCTGAAGCTCTGCCATGGCCACCTTTCTTTTCGTAAAAACCGCTACTATCTCGCCTATTACACGCCAATAAAGCCAGTCCATTGCTCCACTGTGTTGTTGCATTTTTTTATTTGTTGGAGGGTCTGAAGAAGGCTTCTGCGCCCCAACTGGAACCATAGAACAAGCTCTAGGACCGTCTCAACAACATTGACCTCCAGGGACCCACCGATGGTCCCCAGACATTTCTGATGACGCTGGGAGATGCAGTTCATCAAGAGGAACGTGTAGCAACCCTTGGTGGAGCCCTAGATTGCTGGAGGAACCCGTGTGATTGAAGAGAAACTCGCCCAACGTGAGTTCATATGGTGTTCTTCCCCCACGCTTCAGAGCCATTAGATCTCTCCTGATATTCCAGATCTACAACCATCATTGGATTGGCTGAGGTCATAGCCGTTGATCCCCTCTCTATTATCCAATCAGAGTCGTCCATGCCGAACCGTCATCGGCTCAAAGGATTGCGACACAACTTAAGTGATCAATCAGTCGTCGTCCCATTCACCAATTGCGTGGGTATTTTACGACCTTGCCTCGCCTATTTTTATATTTATTTATACTAAATCTTTCAATTGCAGTTTTGTAATTCTGTAAAATTTATAAAAGACCCCCAAACTTTTAGGTATCCCCATTTAGGTCCCCAGCCACATCACCTTACGTACCCGGTGCACGTGAGGATTGGGCATTTCGCAAGGGAATCCCTAAGCTTTTGCATATTTCGAATTTGTTCATTAATTTTGTAATACAGTTTAATAGTTTTGGTACAATTGCATACAACCCCCCAGGTTTTATTATAATTGCAATTCAGTCCCTGCTAGTGGTGCACGTGTTCTGACATGTGGTTTTGGTGATTTTGCAGAGAGGCCCCTGCGGATCTCGAATTTTGTCTTTGGCCTAGGGAATTAAATATTGCATTATATATTTTTGTGAAATATACACTCAGGCCCTTGCACTTTTATCTTTACAAAAATACCCCAACAAGGAGTATAGTTTCTCTTTGTTGCCTCTATTTATTTCATGCATATATAAAAATCTAAAGAATATACAAAAATAGATTTACATTCCTGTTGCATTGTACTTTAATGCCATATTTTATATTTACATTTTTGAAGCATTTTATTATTTATAAAAATTCAAAAATATGCATTTTTGTCCTTGTTTGCATTAGATACTACATAAAAATTATAAAATTATATTGAAAAATACCAAAAATATATTTTTTATGTATTTTTTTGTTTTGCAACTTCAAATCACTAAAAAGTATAAAAGAAAACTCTAAAAAATATAAAAACCCCTAAGAATTTTTATAAAAATATAAAAAAATCCATAAAAAATAAAAAAAAAATAATTTCTGTTGTCGAATTTTCTGCATATTATTATCTTTATATAAAAATTAATTTTAAGAACTTTTTCCTCTGTTGGTTATTTTTAATCTCTGATTTAATTTCGAGTATTTATTCTCTTCCCTGTTTTGAGTATTTGTGGACTTTAAAAATACCAAAAAATAGCAAAATTATAGAAAAATCACAAAAATATTAGAAACATATAAAAAGCACAAAAGGATTTTATTTCCTTTATTTTGACTATTTTCCCACTTTTATCTCTCTCTTACCTCTCTTTTATATATATATATATATCCTTTATATAGTTTTATATATTTTTTAAAAGAAAAAGAAAAAAGAAAAATATAAAATATAAAAAGAAAATACAAAATCAGAAAAGAAAAAAATTAAATATAACAATATAAAAAATCAAATAAAAAATATAAAATTAAAAACCCACAAAAAATAATATATATAGATAAATACATCACAATCATTTTTGTGCACTTTTTGCCCCAATCTACCTGCTTGTTCCCTCTGTTCGACAATCTACACATACCTGCACCAATACACATCTTCATTATAGAGTTTATAATAAATTTTTACTCCATATATTTCTTTTCAATGTTTGATCATTATTATGGGTTAATTGTTGTTTGACCCGGGTTTCGTAAGCGGTCGCCTCAGCGTCATTGTGATCCTTCCCTGTGTGGATTACTATAGACCCTTACAAAATCTGAGTGAACAAATGGCGTTGTTGCCTAGGAGCAACAACATTTAGATTTGGATTCATAATTTTATTGTGATCATTTGTCTATTTTTGATCTTTATTCATTTGATATTATTGCTTCACTTGTCTAATCACCTTCTCTTGTTGACTTTGTGTGAGGTACAAAGGATCGAGGGAGGCGCTCTACCCAAGGCACCTGCGCACCCACATGAAGGCGGTGTGTGGCTTCTGGCCTAGCATCAAAGGAAGCTTGGATGATGACTTATGGACTAAATCAAAGGAAGCTTGGAGGATTTGAGGAGACAGTCACCATCTTGAGCATTTTTGTATTTATTTGTGTAATTAAGTGAGAGAGAGACCATTTTTTGTTGTAATAATACATGTACTCAAGACTTTGGACATTCAGTCCCAAGTTCCAAGTGATTGTTCACTTGGGGGCTCACCACGATTTTTCACGTTTTATCACCTTTTTCCCTTTATTTTCCAATTTTGTTTTCTTTATTTTGTTTGATTGAGACCTTAGCTTTAGGATTGCTTGACGATTGATTACGGTCAAACACCTATTAACCATTTCATGTACATATAGATACGTTTGGACTTAGTCAAAACAAACTGCTTCTCACTTAATCTCGGAACCCCCGCACCGCGAGAGTTCTCCATATAGCGCTTACAGGACCCGTTGTGGTGGGCACCGAGGAGACTTCAAGACCGGACACTTCAGTTCCATTCTAAGTCATTAGCATTAGTTCTTCACAATAATAGCGATTTCTGAAACTTAGGGTGATTTCATCGGCTTGCATTTGCATATAGTGTAGGTTTCAATTCTGTTGAGTATCTTTGCATGTATAGTGCTGGAGGCAAGGTGAGCATTTACGCTTTAGCATACACCATAGTTTTGCCACTTGCATTGCTTTTCTGCCTCTCTACCTCTGATTCTGATCACCTAGGTGCTTAAAGGAATTGACTCTTTGATAGGCTCATGCATTTCTCGCTAAAAATCTAAAAAAAAAGTGATAACAAGAAAATTGGGATTGCAAACATTACTTGACCTTAAAAAAGATCAAAAAGAAAAATCTTGTCTTGGGGCAAGTAATTCCCTCATTATCTTTGTTTTTACTTGCTCATGCACACACACTAAGGATTAGTGCCAACATCCTATTCAGCCCCTAAGTGTTTGTACAACATTTTGACTTCTCACCTAACTCTAAAGCAGACAAGATAAAATGACCGGTCTTTATCGAGTTGAGTAGGTGAATTGAGGGTTTGTTTTGTGTGAGTTTGCTTGTGATTTTTTATGCATTCTAGATCGTCTCTGTGCACTTGTGCCTTTTCTTCACTTCTCTTAACTTGACCACCGTGCTCTCCCGATCATTTTCCTTTTGTTTCGAAGATGGAAAATTGGAGTTATTTTTATGCGGACTTTGTGGATCCTTCGTACACTCCAGCTGGTCCACCTTCCTTTTTCTAGGACTTTGCTCCTAACTTTTGTACATATACTCCCCAGCCACAGTATCAGACCTCAGATTTTTACCCACCTCCCCTTCACATTGCCCTTCACATCCATCCGAGACTGATCTATTGGAGTCATCTTTCATGAGTTCCATGATTGAGACCTTGAACCAAATGATGGAGCAATTGAATTTGAGGATTGATGATCTGACTAGTTTAAATAAGAACCAGAATATCGCTCCACTATTTGAAGATATGGATTCATTTGAGGATTATCATAAGAGCTTGCAATCGCCAAAAACACAAAAAATGAGAAAATTTTAAAAATCCAAAAAGAGTTCAGGAGGCATTTGGTTGATTCAGATTGTGAGGAGAGGTTCCATTTGCCAGATCACTTGACCACACATCCACTCACATCTTGTCCCACCCGTGTCCCTGAGGATGCCTCTATACAGACTGCTCTTGGCATTCCTCATGTATATGTTGATTCTAACCTTCTCCCTTGTATGGAGAAGGTCCAAAAATTCAAAAAAATGTTGATTGAACCTGAAGTGGTGGCCACTATTCATGAGATCATTGATGCCCCACTTCTCCATGCCATGACCCAATTGTCTGCTCCTCACCATAAGAAGAGAAAGCAGAGGAGCATATCTGAGCATCATATTTTGACCATGGCCACTGCCCACGTCATCACACACCGTCCTATTCCTAAGAAGAGGAATACTACCACACCTTTCATTAGTTGCACCATCTCTGACCATACATGTGATCACACTCTCCTCGAAGACGGTGCTTCGATTAGCATCACACCCTTCTCGCTAGTACAGTCTCTTCACTTAGGGCCTCTCAAGAAGACTAGGATGATCGTTCAATTTGCTGATGGATCTATCAAGAGGCCGAAGTATCCTAGAAAATATCGTCATCTCAATTCAGGGCCTGAGCTATACTGTGGATTTTGTCGTATTTCCCATGGAGACCTCCACAGGGGAGCAGTCTCCAATCATCTTGGGATGACCATTCCTCGCCTTTTCTAGGGTTGTTATTGATTATGGACCAGGAGAGATTTGTTTTTGTCCTATTGACGAGAGCGAAGTGATGAACGCCACACCCACTGCCTATCAGAGACTTGCACCCGATGCACCTTCACCTGTCTTAGCTGAACTCGAGGACCATGACATTGATGAGACTATAAAATATTTTTGTTATATGATGGATTCCACTGAGACCCGAGAATTCCTATCCAAGGAGGAAGACTTGGAAAGCATGGACCTTGGAGTTCCTTCTTCTGGGACTTGGCGATGTGTTAATGACATCCGCGAGATTTACACGATTGATAAAGGTGAGCGAAGGGCAGACACCGAGACTAGACATGATGGACATGATTTGACTACTTCCACTGATGAGCCCGTTCCTTGTCATTTGGATCTCTATTCTCTTGGAAGATGACATTGGATCCAAGATGATGAAATGACAAGAGAAGGGCAGACACAAAGACTAGATCAAATCATATTTAATCATCTTAGATCTCTATTCTCTTGTTCTCAAATAATATGAATCACATTCACATGAGCAATGTCTTTGATAATTAAATCACATTTAATTATCTTAAATAACTCTCCTTATAATATGAATCAAATTCATATTACTCATGATATTTAAATCACATTTAATTATCAATTTTCTCAATGCTCGGATACACATATCAACAATGAAATTATCCATGAACTCTTTCAAGGATATTGCGCTTTCTCCACGAATACATGGAAATAAGGACAGGGCAATTGTATTGTTCACGTATAGTGACTTGGATATTGAGATCATATCTCAAATCTAGATCTCGGGCCTCCCATAGATGCTTGATTAAATCAAGACCGCAAATCTAATCTTCTCATTGCATCTGAATCATATTCAGATCAATGTCCAACATTTGGACCAAGATCAGATTACTCCTCTACTGAGAGGAGTCACTAAAATCCAGACCCATTTCTTCACTCCCTAGGAATGGAAGCATCATTATTATACAATCGTTTATGATCACATCACCCTCAGGTATTCCAAATACTTGTACATCCTGCATAATGGAAGACTCAGAATAAACCCGAAGTATTAGATCAACTTTACACTGTCTACTTCAGGGTTTTATCAGTAAGTTTCTCATTTGATCAGTGGGAGTCGGTATCGATGATATACTTTCGAAAAGTATATATCATACCTAAGTCTTGATCATATACTTTCCAAAGTATGTATCAAACCTACAATTTCAATCGAGCTTCCAAAGCGAGACGACTGTGCACGAAATTTGATTCTTCCCAATATCTCATGAGTGAGCTTATGTCTTCCGGTTCTGTAACTGAACATGTATGATCCCTTTGAGAGATCATATTACTCATATGACCTTACATGCATATCAGCACGCCGGTGTATAGACCTTGATTAGGTCATCAACCTATTGGTCTGCCAAATGTACATACTCAGACATATAGTAACACATCTGTCTCTCGTCAGAGGATGCATGCCTGTATCGTGACAACATACGATATATGACTTTGGTTATCTCGATCTCGTTAAGTCAACTCTTTGACCCAACTAATCTGACACCTCCGAATCTCTATTCCTATGCAGAGGACCTGCATCAAGAGGTCGATTATATATCAACCTAACTGAGAAAGGATTGCCATATCCTACTCAAGATGGAGATCATCTCTTAACAATCATTTAACAATGCTTGATGAGTCCTCAATCTAACCCTTTAGATATTCATCCAATCACCAGCCTCTATGATTCAATAGTTGAATCAACAGCTGTATGATTATTAAGATGGCCATGGTACTAAGGGAGCTCGCATATCCAACAAGATTGCAGAGGACGAACATGATTCGACTAATTCCACTGATGAGTTCACTCCTTTCAGTTTTAGCCTAGTACATACCTCGCAGACGACTCTAACCTGCCTTCTTCCACTAATGATGAGTTTATCCCTTTTCACGATGACATTTGTGAGACACCCAAGGCCGGACCTAGCCACACTACTTCCACTGACCCATCCGTGCCTTTTCACTCTAGGACCACTGAGGATCTTCCCCATGTCAATCATGATTGGTTGGTTACTGAGGACCCCGATATCGATCTCCACCTTGTCAGATCCATTCCTCAGCGGTCCCGCAAGAAGGTTCGCTTTCTACCTTCTTGACCTGTGTATATCCACTATGTTGTATATTTTCTTTCGTATACCCCCGTATCATCCTTCTTCTACTCGGGATTGTTGTGCTTGTAGTTATAGACCGCATCGAGAATTTTCACTTACATTGATTATTGGAGTAAGTCGGGCACTTCTTGAGGATGCTGAGATTGAGATACTTCTTTCGGTGGATTTGATTCTTGATATGTGCATAGAAGCTTATTGAGGATTTTGATGATGCATGATCACTAGGTGTGATTAATATTTGAGGATTTTGGTCTCGCACACCAGATTGAGGGTGTGGCACACTTTGATGATTTGATGATGAGGTCATGAGTATGACTAATCAATCTATTTTGTGGTTCCCACCATATTGATTCAGAGGTTTGATTGACTGATCTTGATTTGTACTTCAAAGTGGTGGTGTGCAGAACCCACAGAATTTCTATCATCTTCTCGATTGAACCATCCCCGATCTCCTAATTCTATCATCCACTCATGTGGCACTTTGAGGATTCCTAATTATATTTTGTGCCATCTCAGCTGAGTTGATTAACTTGAGGGACAAATTGTGATTGACCTGATTATTTATCCCTCATGTGATCTTACGCCCTATCGATTATTGATTGATTGATTGCTTTTAAGGACTTGAGATTTGATGCTAACAGTCCCACGACTTGATTGACCTAGTTTGTATTACTCCCCGGGGACTATATGAGGGAGGATACGACACATTCTTTACGCTCGGTTCCACTTGCTGACTGTGCTGCCATCTGTTGGAGCACGGAACCGAGTCGTCTGATTTGATTGATTGGCCTCACTGCTGATTGTGCGCCCGATCTGTAGGTGCACGAGGTCAATGTCCCAGACTCCTCTGAGTCTTCTCTCCTTGATGGTCCTCGCAAGGATGAGCTTCACTTTTTCTGATTATTCCTTGTCTAGTTCATAGTACTCATTGGGGGTTATCTGCGAGAGACTATGACACCTTACTAGATCTTGTGGTCTCTTCTGCTGGTAGACGATCTGTCGTCTACCAAGACCATTTTGGTTGACTCCCTTGAGTCTTTTCTCCTTGAAGACCCTTGCAAGGATGAGATCTGATCTAACTATTCACTTATTAGCTTGCATTGTTCCCCGAAGACTGTCTGCAGGAAAACACAACATTTCCTTTACGCTCGGTTCCCCTTGCTGACTGTGGCTCCGATCTGGCAGAGCATGAAACCGAGTCATCTGATATATTTTCCGGTCCCCGCTATCTTCTTGTATCCGATATGTTGTATCTTGAGACACATTTTCCTAGACTCCTTCGAGTCTTCTCTCTGTGACAGTCCTCGTAAGGATGAGCCACCTTTCTTTAATTATTTGATGCTTAGTTGGCAGTATGCTCCCTGAGGGTTGTATGTGGGACACTTTCACATTCTCTTGATCAATCGTTCTCTTTTGCCGGTAGATGATTTGTTGTCTACCAAGACCGCTTCTTTAGATCCGTCTGAGGATCTGGCTCCTTTGAGTCCGCTCACCTTGATGACCCTCACAAGGGTGAGCTTCTATTCTGATTAATCACTGACTAGTATGTATTACTCCATGAGGGTTATATGCGGGAGGGTACATCATCTTCTTTGTACTTGGATTCCTTCTGGTGTCTCCCATTTGGTGAAACACGAAGTCGAGTCTGATGATTTTTGTACTCGATCTTCCCCCTGGTTGTGTCTCCTCTCTCTTGGAGCACGGAGCTGAGTCTTCTAATTACTCTCTGATTCTGCTCACCTTGAGGACTTTCGTAGGGTTGAGCCTTGTATTGTGTTGTTCGGTGTATTCCTGTGAATTTCTGACTTTATGACCACCGGATATCACGTTGTCGTACCCTCTCTTTACCTTTTATATCTTTCAAAGACCATGATTAACTTGGAGGACTCTGTACTATTCTTTCTTCCTCCATGTCTTACAGTATCGGCTCTGCTCACTCATTCCATCCTTATGAGCTGATATTCTGCGTTCGCTACGGGTCCCTGGTTTAGTTCTTGATCTCTTCTCCCCGGTAGCTGACACCCACTTGACTGCATACTCGGGTGTCTTTTCACTGTCTGACTGCGTCCTCGTTCTCATAGGGAGATGACAATGAGAGCACGATACTCGTTTACCAGATACCGTCCTATACTTCACATTCTTTACTTCTTGTATATACGTGTTGTGTATTCTATTCCTTTGTTCTTCCGTATGTCTTGTGTGCCCCAGATCTTGCGCCAAATCTGTGTGTATATACTTAGGAAATACTTAGTCCTAAGTATGGGAGGTACACACCGTATCGTTCTTTCTACGTTTCGTTTCATCACTCCTGTCGTTGCCTATACTTAGGGATATCTCACCCTAAGTATAAGGGGAGTGATGCATACATTCTCCGCGATATGTTCATCTATCTGTAGATAACTGTCTTTTCTTCTTTTCCTTCGTATTTGTCTTTTTCTACATAAAAGGTGTCGCCCCTTTGTGTTAGTTTTCTGTACCTAGGACGTACTTTGTCCTAAGTATAGGGGGTGTGCACCCTTGATTCATTCATTTTTTGATCCCCGCCACTGTCTCCTCTCTTATTGATTTGCTCTGCTATACTAAGGGATATCTCACCCTAAGTATAGGGGGAGACAACCCGAGCTGTGATCTGTTTATTCCCACCCTTGACCCTCCCTGCTCGGTGTACAATCTGCTATACTTAGAAATATTTGATCCTAGGTACGGGGGGACGGTCACCTTCTTATTCATTTATCTCTTCATTCTTTCAATTTCTTATCAGTCGTTGTAGTATAGGCTTTTCTATACTCAGTACTAGTTATGTCTTCTCATTTTCTCTTCGATCTATAAGGACATAGATCATGCTCAGTATGGGGGGTCATATATACTCTGTATATACTTTAGCCATAACTCGTACTTCGTATTATTAATAAATATGGCTAAAAATACTATATAATTCATCAAAAACCATTTAATAATGCTCCTTATTCCTCAAATTCTTTTTGTACACACTGATTAATAAATCAGGTTAAAAATATTCTTGCAAAATGATTTGAAAAATAGTGTGACCTATTCGGAAAACTTTTTGTGAAATATTTTCAACCATTGTAAAAACATTTTGATTGAAAAATTCTTTTCTTTGTGTGCAATATAGGATTTGAAAATCTACTTGCAAATGATTTTGAAAATGTTTTGTAAAAATATTTTGAAAAATGTATATATATTATTTGAAAAATCTTTGCAAAATGGCTTTCAAATGTTTGTAAATATTTGCAAAAACTATTTTGTACTATAGTTTTCAAAATTATTTCAAATAAATTTGAGGAATAAAAGCATCATTAAAAACAAAATGCAAAAAAATCTTTATCAGTTGTATATATACCTATAAAATAACTTCTAGAATTAGTAAATCCTATAGACTCTTAAGTCTTGTAAATAAACAAAAATAAGCACACCCGTGTAAATAGTTGTACATATTTTATAACTTTGTGTGCCAAAATTCTTTTTATTCTCAAATTTCTTTGTGTAAAAATTCTTTTTGTTTCAAAATTCTTTGAAAATTGCATCATTCTCTGCATTGTACATAGCATTTGCCTGGCATTCATATTCTTTTGATTGAGCTTGATGATTGAACTAGTCCAAATAAAACCGAAGATTGGAGCTTAGTTGGACCTTATTGCACCTAACTGCACTAGAACCTTATGGGAACTAGGTTTAAGGTACTTCAGGTCTATTCAGATTTAATTCTTTGAGACTCAGGGATGGGTTCAAGTCACCTCAACTGACTACTTAAAACTTTTCGAGACACACACATGATTCTTGTCGACCGTGACCTAACTTGTACACTTGCACCTTTCACTTGTCTCAACTCAGTTGGAGTGGTCGGGGGGTTGGATTTGCCAGTTTGAGAGGCACACGGGTGGAAACATTCGTCCTCGTCTAAGTAGGGAAGTGCACCCCAACCTGATCCAGTTTCAATGAAGTCAAATGACAGGAGAGTATGGGTTGCAATAAAGCTTCAAAAGAGGGATAGTCTTCTGGCTCAAGAGGAAAAACTCCTTATGTAAATGCTGTTGAAAATAGTATGTTGAAAAAAACTCCAAAAAAGTGGACAGGCCTGCAAAGGAAAATAAAATGCCTGTCGTAGTATGTATATATGTTGTATAGAAAATAAGCAAGCTTGAGCATTAAAGTTATGCCATGTGAGCTTGTAGATGGATGACTTGACTACACTGGTCTTGCATCCCAGGATAGGTAGCTATACTGGCTACCGCCCATTCTTTTCTTCACATCCTCCTCTTGAGTTGGATGCCACTTGAATTTAGAAGGGAATACCCTGCTCCTCGAGAGTGCTGGATTGGGGAATCATTGGGTTGTCATTATGGAGAAGTCAGTTCCTTTATCATTTCAATTGGGGAGAGCTACTATCACTTACTGTACAAGTCAACTTCATAGTCATAAGGGATTGCGTATGATGTAGGCTAGTTCTGACCTGACTATTGAGGTGGTTTGTTCCGAGTTCTATGACTCTCTAAGGATGTTGTGTTTTAAACTTGGTTCCCGACCCAGTTCCACACACATTCACACACCAAGGTCTAACATGAGCTCCAAACTTTAACTTTATACAGAATAGTTTATTTATCAAAATCAATTCCATTTATTCTTTATTCTTTCTTTTTTTTTCTTCTTCCTCTTTATTCTTTTTGTACTTATTGCATAAGTGTTTGTAGGGACTAACAAAGGCAAGGGGGTGATGAATCTCCATTTCATCACCATTATTCTATCATTTTGGTCTAAAAAACCCTAGCTAATGCATGTAAATAGCATCAATTTATCCATAATAACATTCATTATTTATTGTATTATTTGTATATAAAATAAGGTTTTTAATGCCAAAATTATAGAATAAAGAGAAGAAAATAAAAAGAAGAATTGAGTTGGTCAACAGAGAATAAAGTAGGGGGAGATAATGGCCAAAAATAGAATAAAAATCCCATTTATTCATTCTTTATTTATGCATTTTGACACCTATTTCATTCTTTATTATTTATTCATGAAATGAAGAAATTTTTTACATGAAAGTTGTAGATAATAATGTAAATATAAATATAAAATTGAGTTTGTACAAAAATAATACACATCGTACACTTTATATACAAAATAAAAGACCAAAAACCAAACTTCACAGATCCATATCTTTCAAATAAAACTAAAAAAATTATCAAAATCACCTCTAATTGTATATAAGTTTTCACAAGCTATTTAATTGTGACGGTTTTATATTTTTTGGAGTTACTGTGTAAAAGTTAGGTTTTTGACCCTCATTGTGCATTCTACGGATTAAAATATTCAGTTTATTTCCTATTTATTATTTTTACAAATTTATATTTTATAATTTTGTATTATTATTTATAACATATGTGTATATTAAAATTAGAATAAACCCAAAAAGAAAAGCAAAATAAAATAAATCTATGTGAAAACATAGACAAAATACCTATGTTATGCATGTATATAAATAAAAGGGGAAATATATTCATTCATTGTTTATTATTCATGTTTTTATAATATTATAAATATTATCTATATTCCATTAAAATTACAAAATCAAAATAAAAATAATCAAAATATAATAAAATAAAAAGATGTATATAAAATATAGGTAAAATACTATAAATATACCTACACAATATACTTACCAATTTATTTAAGTGTACAAATAACATCTTAAAAATAAAATAAAAATATATTTATACTCACAAAAATAAGTTATAAATATATAAAATAATAGAATAAAATATATAAAATAAAAATGTATAAAACATATATAGATATACCTATAAATACACTAATAAAAATTAACTACTAATAAAACACACCAAAAATAAATAAATAAAAATCATAATAAAATACTACATAAAATAATAAACATTTTTTATTTGATATTTGAAAATTAATAAAATCATTTGCTATTTTAAATTAATTATTCTTTAACAAACATGTTGTTTGTCTTGTAGCGGGTCTACCTGGACCAATTAGGGGCCAGGGATTGTTGACCTCCGATTAACTCCCCCCTACGCCTTTGACTTTCGTCAGAACTGTCCAATCCCGCATTTTCTTGCCTTTTTCCCGATCTATCTGTCGATCAATCGCCCCCAATTTCTTCTTGACATTTCATCTATGATCCTTGTATATTCATGCCACCTCTATAGATCCATTGTATATGCATTTGATTAATTGATTTCGCCCGGTCAATAAGGGCACTCGCCATGTCTTTAAATAAAAGGGCTTCTTCTTCCTCCGATTTTTGGCTTCGATTCTCCATCGCCTGACCCCTCAGAGAGCTTAGTTGAGGAGCCCCTTGTGACAGGAGGAGCTCCCCATTCTCAACAGCGAGGAAGGAGCGCAAGGGAGCACCTGCCCATCATCTCCGGCGGACCTCCGTCGTGAGGTCCTACGCTCATGGTTCCTAGCCATTCGAGCAAGTTCTTCATAGTTTTTCTTTATGCCTTATCTTGCTGTAGCCTTTAGGATAATTTTTATGCTCTTGTCTTGCATTTAGATCGTTGTTACTAGTGTAGATTTCGCTTTACGCCAACGCCGGAGCTCCGCTCTGGCCACCTTCCTTTTCGTAAAAACTGTCACCATTTCGCCTATTAAATGCCAATAAACGCTAGGACTTGCTCGTCTGTGCTGCTGCATTTTTTTACTTGTTGCAGGTCTGAATGGGGCTTCTGCACCCAACTGGAACCAAAGAACAAGCTCCGGGACCGCCTGAACGACATAGACCTCCAGGGACCCACCGATGGTCCTCGAACATTTCTGATGGTGCTGGGAGATGCGAGTAATCAAGTGGAATGTGTAGCAACCCTTGGTTGATCCCCAGAACGCCAAAGGAACCCGCGAGATCGAAAAGAAACTCGCCCAGCGCGAGTTCATACGGTATTTTTCCCTATACTTTAAAGCCGTTGGATCTCCCATGATATTCTAGAGCTACAACCCTCATTGGATTGGCTGAGGTCTCCGCCTTGATCCCCTCTCAATGATCCAATCAGAATCGTCTGCACCGAACTGTCTTCGGCCCACAGGATCGCGATACATGTCTTAAGTGATCTATCTGCCACCATCCCATCCGCCAATTTCGTGGGTATTTGCGACCTTTCCCTCACCTCTTTTTGTATTTATTTACTTATAACAAATTTTCGTTTGCAGTCCTGTAATTTTGTAAAATTTATAAAAAAATACCACCAAACTTTTAGGTATTCTCATTTAGGTCCCCAGTCACGTTACCTCACGTGCCCGGTGTACGTAAGGTTTGGGCGTTTTGCAAGGGGATCCCCAGCCTTTTGCATATTTTAAATTAGTTCACTAATTTTGCAATACAGTTTAATAGTTTTGGGAAAATTGCATACAACCCCCAGGTTTTATTATAATTACGATTCAGTCCCTACTAGTAGTACACATGTTCTAACACATGATTTTGGTGATTTTACAGAGAGGCCCCTACGGGTCTCGAATTTTGTCTTTGGTCCAGGGAATTAAATATTACGTTATATATTTTTTGTGAAATATATACTCAGGCCCTTGCACTTTTATCTATTTACAAAAATACCCTGCTAGGAGTGTAGTTTCTCTTTGTTGCCTCTATTTATTTCTTACATATATAAAAATCTAAAAAATAAAAAAATAGATTTGCATTCTTTTTGTATTGCACTTTAACATCATATTTTTAATTTATATTTTTTTTGAAACATTTTATTATTTATAAAAATTCAAAAATATGCATTTTATCCCTGCTTGCATAAAAAATACATAAAAATTATAAAATTACTTTAAAAATTACCAAAAAATATATTTTGTGTATTTTCGTATTTTGCAACTTCGGACCAAAAATCACTAAAAATATAAAGGAAAATTATAAAAATATAAAAACTCCTAAAACCTTTATAAATATATAAAAAAATCCATAAAAATCACAAAAATATAATTTCTATTGCTGAATTTTCTACATGTTATTATCTTCATATAAAAATTAATTTTTAGACTTTTTGCCTATGTTGGATATTTTTTATCTTCAATTTAATTTCGGGTATTTATTCTCTTCCCTATTTGGAGTATTTATGGACTTTAAAAATACCAAAAAAATAGAAAAATTACAAAAAATCACAAAAAGATTAGAAAAATATAAAAAGCACTATAAGATTTTATTTTTTGTATTTCGATTATTTTTTCCTACTTTTATCTCTCTCTTACCTCTCTTGTATATATATCCTTTATATAGTTTTATATATTTTTTTAAAAGAAAAAGAAAATATAAAAATATAAAATATAAAAAGAAAATACAAAATCAGAAAATTTAAAAATAAATATAAAAATATAAAAAAAAATCAAAAATCAAATAAAAAATATAAAATTTAAACTCACAAAAAATAACACATATAGACAAATACATCACATTCATTTTTATGCACTTTTTACCCCGATCTACCTGCTTGTTCCCTGTGTTCGACACTCTACACATGCTTGCACCTATACACATCTTTGTTGTAGAGTTATAGTAAATTTTAACTCCACATATTGCTTTTCATTGTTTGATCATTGTCTTGGGTTAATTGTTGTTTGACCCGGGTTTCGTGGGCGGTCGCCTCAGCGACATTGTGATCTCACCCTATGTGGATCACTCTAGACCCTCGTAAAATCGGAGTCAACATGCTACCCCCTATATTTTGAAGATTTTTTTAGAAAATATCTCAATTTATTCTCATAACTATATGCTTCTAATATGCCAATCCAATTTCGTTAGAAAAGAGAGACCCTTATGCTATCCATCTCGATCATGCAATTTTTGTTGTTTTAGAATTATTGTAATTGGCGTTTTCTAGATGGAGGCCATATGAGTATCTGTTTCTAATGAAATTAGAATGGATTATTAGATGGATATAGCGACAAAAATACATGTTGTATTATCTGAAAAACAAAAGAAATTGTTTGAAATATAAGACACGGAAAACCAAGACCTCACAACCCCATTAAACCCATATAAATGGGGACTTTTTAAATAATTATTAAAACAACCATAATTAATTAAATAAGTAGCATGTTAAGAAATTTTTTAAAAATAGACATCTATCGGCACCTCAGGTGTCGGTTTGGGAACCCAAACCCAAATGGGCACCTCAGGTGCCGATTTGGGGGAGAAACATCAATGTTCATCCCAAAATCACCGCTCGAGGTACTGATTTGAGAGAGGACCGTTGACGCTCTCCCCAAATCGGCACTTGAGGTGCTGATTTGAGAGTTGACCATTGGCGAAATTGCCCGTTGACCCCTTCCTTTTTACCCTTATTAAATTCCCCTCCCCTTCTCCATTTTCTCAAATCTACTCCTCTTCCTCCTCATTTCTTCTTCTCAACCCTCTCATTTATTCTTCTCAACCCGTCCAATCTCTCTCGGATTGCTCTTCTCCCATCCTTCTTCCGTTAATCTTTTTCGAGTAAGAGTGAGTCGAGAATTTCCTTTTTTTCGTAATCATTTTTTCAGGTTCATTAATCAATGTAGAAGATTATTTTTGCGGATATTTTGTTATATTTCAATTTCTATTCGGATATATTTGACTGCTTTGAAGATCATCTTTATTCTAGATAATTTTAAATTTATATATATATATATATATATATATATATACTGTTGTTTAAATCTAACTATTTCTGAGTTGTGTAAATTTAGTTAATACCAAATAAATTTCATTATCTTTGTCTAGGATATAATTTTTATGCGATTTAGATATTTCAGTGACAAAATCAATTGCCATCGATATTAATTATTAGCTAAAAAATATAGATTAAATCATAGATCAAATAACAATTATATAATATAAAAATAAATATTAATTTCATATCAAATTAGATATTAGATAGCGTATGCTTCTTTATGCCATTTAACTATTTTCGTAAATATTAGTGTCATATGAAAGTAAAATGTACCAAAACTAAAAATAATTACACAATTTTGATAGTAAATATTAATATTATAGATTTAATTTGAATAGTTACATTTAAGATAAAAAAATGAGAAGTTGATGTTTAAAATGGAAATAAATTTTGTGTGATTTAGATATTACAATGTCAAAATCAATTACCCTCTTATGAATGAGATTAATTATTAGCTAAAAAATATAGATTACATTATAGATCAAATAACAATTATACAATGTAAAAAATAAATATTAATTTCATAGATCAAATTAGATATTAGATTACATATGCTTGTTTGTGCATTTAACTATTTTCATGAATGTCAGTGTCATACGAAAGTAAAAGTATCAAAATTAAAAATAATTACACAATTTTGAGAATAAATATTAATATTATATATTCAACTTAAACAATTACATTTAATAAAAAAATGAGAAATTGATGTTTAAAATGAAAATAGTTCATGTGATTTAGATATTATAATGTCAAAATCAATTGCTCTCTTCAGTGGTAGAACCTAGTGAAAGAGGCGTACTGCGAAAAATGAGGTTCTTCTCTGAGGGGGGTTCAAGAAGGGGGGGGGGGAGGGGTGGAACATCACTTTGCACACCTAGGGATTCCCCAAAATGAGATTAATTATTAGCTAAAAAAATGTAGATTACATAATAGATCGAATAATAATCACACAATGTAAAAAATAAATATTAATTTCACAGATCAAAATAGATATTAGATTACATATGCTTCTGTGTGTCATTAAACTATTTTCATAATTATCAATGTTATCTTAAAGCAAAATGCATCAAAATTAAAAATAATACACAATTTGCATGATTTGATCACTGCAATCCAAATCCATGCAGCCCAAACAAGCACTTCAAATTAGCACTTCAAGTATAGATAAGTAACTGTTTTTTTTAATTTTCCAAGTAAGCTTCGAATATTTTAATAATTATTAAAAAAATCTTATACATGGTTTCAATGTGGAAATCTGTGTACGGACGGGGGTGAGCGAGAGCAGTTTCCCGGATCTCTAACGAAAGGCAGAAAAAGAGCAAGTGGGGAGCGGGGCGGAGACCGCCTCAGCGGCTCCCAAACTACTATTCTCCCCACCCTCCAAACTCTCCATGGCCCATGGTTTTCTCGCTCACCGCCTCATCCTTCCCCTCGCCACTCTCTTATTTATCTTTCTTTGTTCCGTCCACCCAATTCATCCTCCCTCAATCCCATCTCGACCAAAGACCGCAATCGGATCCTGTTTGCTTCACCCCCTCCCACAAACATTAATCTTGGGCGCGGATCGATAAAAGATGAAAGTGGAGACGGGGCAGGTGGACGGAGCGAGGAAGAAGAGGAAGGATGTGAGAGCGGTCAATGGGGACAAGAACAAGGACTGCAAGCGGCCTAGACGCCGCGTGCATGCCTCCTCCGCCGCCATTCAGAGGCTGTTCGACATCTGCAAGGCCGTTTTCAAAGGCCCCGGAACCGTCCCCTTTCCTCTCGACGTCCACTCCCTCCGCCATCATCTCGGTATTGAGACTTCTTTTATCATCGATTTGAGACATGCTAAAACTTCACAACAATTTAGTATTTTGCCCAATTATCGAGAGAAAAAAAACATTTCTTGTACGTCGCAAATGGCGTCAGCACATTCAGAGGTCTCGTTTATTATGCATCACGTTTTTCTTCTACTGCTTTGGGGATCTCGACTTTATATAAAGTTAACCGAGGGACATATATGGGTTTCGTATCTTTGCTGTTGCAGGTAATTTTATTTTGAGAAATTTACACGTATAATATTGACTAATTTCGCAATTACAATCATAATCCTAAATAATTATGAATTACATGAGAAATTTCGAGTAATACTTAACTCTTACACGACATAACCTTGTGTTATATTCTGTTCGAGATGTCCATTATATTTGATGGCTTCCGTTGAAAAAGACAAAACTGCCCATAATGCTCATTCTTAATGGCAAAACATGCCATCGACGCTTTCCCCTACCACGCAGTCGAAGCCCTTCTCCCCTCTGTCGAGCACCACCTCCTTCCCTGCAGGCCATGCGTTGAGCGCTCCCTGCTGCTCGAAACCTGACCCCCTCCCCCGTTGACCTCTGCAAGCAAAGCCCTACCGATCCCCTGCTCGAATCGCTGAGCTCATCCCCTTCACCCCCTCCCAGGAAAGCAAGCCCGCCCTTCTCCCCTCCGTCGAGCACCACCTCCTTCCCTGCAGGCCATGCGTTGAGCGCTCCCCGCTGCTCGAAACCTAACCCCCTCCCCCGTTGACCTCTGCAAGCAAAGCCCTGCCGATCCCCTGCTCGAATCGTTGAGCTCATCCCCTTCACCCCCTCCCAGGAAAGCAAGCCCGCTCCCCTGCTCGAAGCCCGCCGTCGAGGTCACTGTCGACCCCCCCCCCCCCCCTGCAAGCAAAGCTCTGCCGATCCCATGCTCGAACCGTCGAGCTCATCCCCTTCGGAATCCCACTCGAAACCTCCCTCCCTCACCGCCGACCACCTCTGCACCTCCCTCCCTCGTCGCCGATCACCTCTGCACCCCCCTCCCCCGCCGCAACAACCTCTGCAAGCCCCCCACCCCCCTTGTCACGGTCGCCAACCGACCACCTCTGCAAGCTGCAAACACCAAGCCCCCCCCACCCCCCCAACCAAGCTTCAATCTTGTTGTTGCCCTCCACCGCTCCTCTGCACCTGCTCGCCGCTGCCCTCCACCATCACCGAGCCCCAACAACACCTCGCTCCATGCAGGTTTGCTGCAACCTTCCACCAACGTTCCGCATGCAAGATCCCCACCCTTGCTGCCGCCATCCACCATCCCCCTTCCCACCGCGTGCAAGTCCGTCAGTTGTTATCCTTCACCAAATGTCATAGATCCCTACTCTAAACTTAGAGTCATGATTGTTGTTAATGCTGGCTCAAGAGAAAGAGGTGAGCTACTTTTTTTATTTAGGTTAATTTCAACCGTTAGATCGTTGATTGGTTAGATTAACTCAATCTTCCGATTGAGTTAATGAAGTAAACTAACGGAAGGTTATAGGTGTAAGACGACACACTTATTTAGAGTCCTGAACGTAACTCGTGATTATGCAGGGTTACGAATGTTATTACAAAATTATTCAAGGTTATGAGTGTAAAAATTCCTTTTATTTTTCCGAAATATCCTCGGAGCTTTGGCACTTTTATGAATGAACGGTTATATAATAAAGACCTAGCTCTGCCGCTAATTATTTGTAGCAAACGTAATTTATTAGGGGCGTCTGTGGCCCGACTCGTACAAGCCCTACTAACATTATCGACATGCTTTAGAAAAGTCTTAAGTGGATCTCCGAGTACCACAAGCAAATTATGTAGTAGGGGATCTGTTGCATTTGACATGTGATTGTAATCTAGTATATTCAGTAAACTATTTGCATGGGAGGATTTATTTTGCTTATTCAAATGAATCATTTCAATGCATTCGAATACTGTAGTTTTATATGCTGTTAGTTAACTAATTTGACGTTTCTAATGAGTGGTGCAGATAAGATGAAGGCCGAGGATGTGGGACTTAGCAAGGACTTGTCCTTCTTCAGGGCGCCAATTGAAGTCGGGACCCCGAGAATAACGTGTACTACGATTTACGAGTGCCGGAACTTCTCCGTAAGATATTCAAGGCCCCTGTTGAATGTCAGATTCATTACACACTGAAATTGGCAATCGTAATTTGTCTTGATTGGTAAATACAGATGTGCATATTTTTCCTTCCAGCAACAGCTGTGATCCCCCTCCACAACCACCCAGGCATGACTGTTTTCAGCAAGTTACTTCTTGGCTCCATGCACGTCAAGGCCTATGATTGGGCAGATCCCTCCACTTACGAGAAGCCTATGTCTGCATCAGAGTGTGAGTCGTACATATACATATCTAATATATCGATCTAGGACAAGACATTTTGCATGATCATTACTGACGGGTCTGGATATTTTTCTTGTAAAGCTTACTGGCAATCTGGACAATTTTGTTGCATTATGCACAAAAACACAATCATATACTAATGAGGTTGCGAGCTAACGAATAAGAAACCCATGTCTCCTGCAATGTAGACCTGGGAGTGTCGTATTTAGCTATGCTTAGTAATAAAAAAGGTGGGAAAATGAGTTTCAGATTCAGATGGTCGCATAATATAACATTTGAACTGTATTCTAAGAATCAACGCTGGATTATCAGAATTGGGTGATGTGCAACTGTCTGTACATATGCTATGCCTAATAATATGATGTTCCCGTTTTATGAAAACAGGTGCAGGGAGACTGGCGAGGCTGGAGGTGGACGCGAAGTTCATGGCCCCATGCTCCTCGGCTGTGTTGTATCCGACAACTGGTGGGAATATGCACATGTTCACTGCCATCACGCCCTGTGCAGTGCTTGACATCCTTGGCCCACCTTACTCTGCTTCAGATGGGAGAGATTGCACTTATTATCTAGACCACTTGATTCCTCCGAGCCCCAGTAAGTGTTTCTTTGAGCAACTTTTATGATTTCCTAGCTGTTTAACTAGAACAGTATTTCATTAATAAGTTAATAACTAGTTGTTGAGCAATTCACTCTCTAAAAGCTGTCATTAAGCAATATCGATTGTTAGTCAACCACCTTCAAATAAATTGGGCGTTTATACCATCCAATTGGATATTTATATATCCGACATGTTTTAAATTAACCACATGCTTCAGATAAAACTGAACGAGCCAGGGAGAGCATAGTTGGCTTTTCAATGGAGTGCTTCTAAAAAAATCTTGTTATGTTTGAGACTTAGATCACACTTCAAAGTAATTGCTGATGTAAACTGTAGCTAGGTTCATTACGGGAAAATATGCCTTATGCTTAGGATAACAGTGAACAAACGAACCGAGGACAGCATAATCGCCCTTTCAACAGAATGCTTGTAAAAAAAATCTTGTTACAATTGAGACGTAAGATTGAAAGAACTTGCTGAAGTAAACTATAGCTAGGTTCATTAAGAGAAAATATGCCTCCTGCTTCAGATAACAGTAAACAAGCCCAGGACAGCATAATTGCCCTTTCAACTGAAGGCTTGTAAAAAAACTCTTGTTATATTTGACTTAAGATCGCACTTTGGAAGCACGTGCTGAAGTAAACTGTAGCTAGGTTCATTACGAGAAAATATGATCCAGTTTTGACTTTTCTTCTACTCTAGCATTACGTTTGTGTAATTTGATATTGGTATGATGGGAATTTGTACATGGAAACCATGTGACAGCATTCCAGATGAATACGATTCTGTACATACCTGCTTCGGTTCATTAGATAGACCCTGCATTATGATTATTCTTAAAACTAACTAAATATCTTATGGTTCTATATCGATCATCAAGATAAATGTCTGTTGTGTGGGGATATCACGTAATAAAATAGCTGCTAAATAGGAATCCACATGACATCGCAATTAGTGTTGGCATTGAAATCCAATCTTTTTCAAATCTAAAAACTCTTGATTAGTCAACTAATCATTTAGACTAAGATCAAGTTAACGTTGACCTTGGCACAGGTGACCATAAGGGATCGGAGAGATACGCGTGGCTGGAGGAGGTGGATCCCCCGAAGAGCCTCCGGATGACATCTGTAGAGTATCTGGGCCCTCCGATCATAGACAGCTAACGGCGATGGAAATCACCATATCCACGTAGCCCATTCTCTTGTCATATCTCTGTGTTTTTTCAGAAGTCACATTTTAGAATCAGATCATTGATGGTTTCAAGCTGTAGATTTTTCCTTCATTTGTACGTTCATCGAACTAACAAAGTTCCAGATTTAGAAAAAGGAAATGACTTCACTGTGTGGGCGGTTGCATGTATGTCATGATAGTATCATTTATACACTCGCAGTGATGAGCTGCTTAATAAGAGCAATCCAATAAGCAATCAAAACGTAGGGTCCGTTTGGCAACCGAGTTATCTCGGGATAATCCGGTGTACCTTTCTCTATTCTTGAGTTAGAATTCCATTATAAATCATAGCGGCATCACATCCATGGAAGGCCTTATCGATATCGATATCGTTTCGGACCGCCCGGAAATGGATATATCGGGATTTATCGACGATATCGGTGGAAATGTCGAAAATGACGCAAAAAGACCAATTTTTTTGGCATTTTTTTCAGAAATTAAGGTCATTCAAGATATTAAAACAACAAATAACATACAAATACACACTTATATCACACTTATTGGTCCATTTATAGACCATACATCGTACATATCGGTATCGCACATATCGGTCATATCGAACATATCGATATTAATATTGATTCTTGACTTATAAATATTGGAAATGGATTTCATTCATATTCTTATAACATGAAATACTACAAATATACACCTAGAAAATACATATAGATCATTTATGAGGACTATGATTCTTATAGTGCACATATCGACCATATCGAACATATCGTTGATATTGTTAGTTGTTGACATATTATATATATGGGAAAAATGGGGTTGCCCCCTAGGGTAGCCAACATGGCTGCCCCCACTCCATTTTTTTGGCAATTTTTTTTATTTTTTTTGGAAAAATAAAACCACGTGTATTCATCCCTATATTCCTCCTATATGCCATTCGAATTTCGTCAGAAACAGAGACTCCTACAACCTCCATCTATATGTCATTTTTTTAACGGTCGCAGGATTTTTTAAATCGACCCTGTCTGGATGAAGACCGTAGGAGTCTCTGTTTCTGACGAAATTCGAATGACATATAGAAGGGATATAGGGAAGAATATACATGTCAATATTTCTCAAAAAAAATAAAAAAAATTTCCAAAAAATGGGGCGGGGCAGCCATGTTGGCTGCCCCCAGGGGGCAGCCCCATCAACCCCTATATATATATATTGAAAATGGAGTTCATCCAAGTACTTTGATCACTAAATAATTTACAAATGTACTCTTACTCTCTTAGATAACACATATCGATCATCTATGAACCTTATATCACATATATCGATGCGGTTGTACTGTTAGTTGTTGAGCTATATATATATATATATATATATATATATATATATATATATATATAGGAGAAACTTCAAATGAGGCGGGGTCTCACCATATATATGGTGAGCCACCCTCAATTTAGGCATCTTTCTAATATATTTTACAATTTCTTGTTTCATACATATAATAATAAATATTAAGACAACATGTATAGTGAAATAAAATTATGAAAATATTATTATAATGGATGGAAATATTGATTTGAATTTAGATGCTATATTTTACAAAATTCATTTTTTTACAATGTGCAGTTTATATTTTACAAAACTGTTACAGAGTTTGTACTAAATTCGCAGTGGCTTTTACAATTTCAGAAAAGCCCCCACCTCATTTGAAAGGTCCCCTATATATATATTGAAAATGGAGTTTATTCAAGTTCTTAGATCATTAAATAACTTACAAATATACTCTTAGATCACACATGTCGATCATTGCATATATCGATCATTTCGAACATATCGATATTAATGTTTGATTCGTGACTTATATATTTTTTTGAGGAATTGACTTATAGATATTGGAAATGTATTTCATTCAAGTTTTACAACATGAAATAACTTGTAAAAATACACCAAGTTGAAGAACCATTGTATGCATCCTCCTGTCGCACCATACCCTACCAGTACGGGGGTCTCGCTGCATGAATAATAACATTCATATATAGGGATATCGACGAAATATCGACGTCGGTCGATATCTTGTATTTTTTGTACTGAATCCATTCATTTTTGACCGATATTGGCCGATACGACGATATATCACCGATATATCGACGATATATCGTCGATATCCCTGTAAAAGGATATACACTCCGATTTCGATACCCCCAACCTCTCGATACCGATATATCATCGATATATCGCCTATACGGCCTTCCATAATCACATCACATTCCTTATTCCAATCCTCTCCAACCTTCATAACCATCCCAAATAGCTAATATTCAATTAGGTTTTCACAGGTGAGTTCACAGGCTACTTCAGAAGTTCAGGTCAGAGCCGATGATCACGAAAGCAGCCATAAATTTTGGAGAAATATACTCTTTTTTCTTAAGTATGGTTTGCTCGAATGGGTGTTCCTATTGGATGTCAAGGAGCAACTCCCTCTGCTGCGTGGGTAACCGGTTACCCACGGCAGAGGCTGCTGGGCTTTTGATTTTTTTTGCAAAATCTATTTGATAAAGACGATTTTATTATAGGGGGCCTTTCAAATAGGATGCAGTCCTTCCTGAGTTCAGTAAGACCGCCCCCTTTTTGTATAAAAACGAGCACTTTAGTATAATACGTATGCAGTTTGTATTATAGGTGCACGTTATAAATACAAAGCCGCATACAAAACTGCATGTTATAATACAAAGATTAAAAGTGCACATTATAATACAAAATCGTATATGTATTCTACCAAAGTCATCCTGTTTTATACAAAAAGGGGGTTGGCCTTCCTTAACTATGGAAGGACTGCATCCTATTTGAAAGAAATCCTTTATTATATATTGAATCTATGGATATTATTCTACTCGGCTATCATGTTTCATCGGAATTCGATATATTTACCTGTTTTAGTTTACAAGTCAAAAATGTCAACAACAATGGGATTTAAAGCCCCATCCTAAATTGAGAAAGTCTAAACAAATGTTTGTCTTTCTCAATTTTATGATGGGCTTTAAGTCCCATTATTGTTGATTTTTTTGGACTTCTAATATAAAATAGTAGAGACAATGGAAAATTTTCATATATTGAATCTATAAGGTTGGATTTATCAAATGGATTTTGCAAAAAATAAAAAATAGGGCAACCCCTATTGTGAGCAATCCTCGCACCAGAGAAGCTGCTCCCTAAAACTCGTGCATCCATTCGAGTTTTACTCTTTACACAACAACAATAAAGCCTTTCCCACAATTAAGTAGGGTTGGCTACATGGATTCTTTGCCTCCCTTCAAATTTATCTTGGATCAATCCCGGTTTTATATCCACAAAATTAAGATCCCTTCGTATAGTCTCTTTCCAACACTTCTAGGGCCATCCCCGCCCTCTCTTAGCCACTCAACATTCCAACACTTGCATCTCCTAACTGGTGCATCAGCTGATCTTCTTTGCAAATGATCAAACTATCTTAAGCGGCTTTCTCGCATCTTATCCTCGATCAGAGTTACACCAACTTTCTTTCTGATTGCATCATTCTGAATCTGATCTTTACGTGTTTGTGTGTGTGTGTGTCTACACATCCACCTTATCATTTTCATTTATGCTACAGTCATTCTCTGGACATGTTTATTGTTCACAGGCCAACATTCAGATCCACAGAGTATAGCAGGTCTCACAGTTGCTTTGTGAAACTTTCTTTTAACTTTTAAAAGAATTTTCCTATCACAGAGAACAACAGAGGCTCCTCTCCACTTTAGTCAGCCAACATTTCTATTAATAACATCTCCATCAATCTTCCCACCATGTTGCAAAATAGATCCCAGATATCTAAAAGAAACTCTCTTCTGAATGTTATCGTCACCAATCTTCACATCTATTCCTTCACCATTGCTTCCATCAAAGGTACACTTCATATATTCTGTCTTAACACTACTTATACAAAATCCTTTAGTCTCCAACTCATGTCTCCAGACCTCAAGCTTCTCATTTACTCCATCTCTAGTCTCGTCAATCAATACAATATCATTAGCAAATAATATGCAACAAGGTAACTTATCTTGAATGTGACTTGTCAACTCGTACATAATCAACGTGAAAAGAAATGGACTCAAAGCTGAACCTTTATGTAAACCAATGTTGATGTCAAAATAGCCAGTCTTCCCAGACGGGGTCCTTACACAAGACAAAGCCCTATCATACATGTCCTTTATGAGGTTAATGTATAGGACATGTACTTGTCTCTTCTCCAAAACTCTACACAATATCTTTCGTGGAACAGAATCATAAGCATTCTCCAAATCAATAAAGATCATATGGAGGTTCTTCCTTTTAATTTTATAAATCTCCATTGTTCTCCCCAACAAATGGATGGCTTTAACAGTTGAGCGACCCGACATGAATCTGAATTGGTTTTCTTTTACATTGAAAACTTGCCTCAACCTTCTTTCGATCACACGTTCCCAAATTTTCATAGTGTGACTCATCAGCTTGATATCTCTGTAATTTGAACAATTTTGAATGTCTCCTTTATTCTTACAAAGAGGCACCACGATACTTCTCCAATCTTCATGCATTTTCTTGCTTCGCCAAATAACATTGAATAGATTCATAAGCCAAGTCAATCCGCGTTCACCTAAAACTCTCCATACTTCTACAGGGATGTCATCCTATCCTACACCTTTCCCAGGTCTCATAGTCTTCAAAGCCTCCTCTATTCCACTTCTTTGTATCTGTCTATAGTTTGCACGATTCAAGTAACTTTCACTACTAGCTAAATCACCCAAAGAGATCTCTCTATATACTTCTGAGTAAGAAGCACGTGACCTTCCTCGTTCTTAATGCATGTCACTTGAGAAAGGTCTTTTATCTTTCTTTCTCTTGCTTTGGTCAACATGAATATATCCTTTGGCCCTCCTTAGAGTCGAGATTTTTATATAAAACTTTATAAGTTTTTGACTTAGCTTCGCTTACAGCCTTCTTTGCTTCCCTCTTCGCTATTTTGTAGATTTTGACAGATTCCTCTGTTCTATCCTTAGACATAGCTTTAAAGCATGCTTTTTTTATTTTTAGCTTCTCTTGCACCCTTCACTCCACCATCAAGCCTCCTTTTGACCTGGAGCTCCTCTCTTTAACTCGCCTAGCATCTCTCTGGCTACCTTTCGGCTACAAGATGCTACTGCCTCCCACCTTTCGTTATGTTGGCCATCACACAACAACTTTCCTTTCGACATAACCGCTAAAGAAAAGAAATCCCAAGACAGGTCTTCTAAAACCTTCTCCCTGAAGCTCGATTGCTTCAGTAGAAGATTCCACCATCTAGTTCTGGTGATCTTAGAAACCCTCCTTTTCTTTCTCAACCCTTTTATTTGTACATCCAAGACTAACAAGTGATGTTGGATTGCATCATACAACGACTTTCCTTTCGGCATAACCGCTAAAGAAAAGAAATCCCAAGATAGGTCTTCTAAAACCTTCTCCCTGAAGCTCGATCACTTCAGTAGAAGATTCCACCATCTAGTTCTAATGATCTTAGGAACCCTCCTTTTCTTTCTCAACCCTTTTATTTGTACATCCAAGACTAACAAGTGAGGTTGGATTGTCAAACTCTCTCCTGAGATTACTTTGCAGTCTTTACAATACAATCGATCTCTTCTCTTCAACGCAAAGTAATCTATAAGTGTTCTAGTTGGCCCACTCTTATAAGTAATTAAATGCTCCTCCCTCTTCTTGAAGAGAGTGTTTGCTATGAAAACATCATATGCCGTTACAAAATCCAGAATGACTTTTCCCTCTTCATTTCTATCCCCAAAACCATGTCCTCCATGAACACTAGCATACCCTGAAGCATATTTTCTCACATGTCTATTAAGATCTCCACATATGCAAATCATCTATCTTCGTGGGATTCCTTGTAAAATCTTATCCATATCCTCCCAAAAATCTTGTTTAGTCCTTTCATCTAAACCAATTTGCAGTGCATAAACTGAGATGATACTCAGAATTTCTTCTTCAAGCACCAATTTTATCAAAATAATCCGATCCTCGAATCTTTGCACCTCAACCACTCAATCCTTCAAATCCTTATGAACAACCACTCCAACACCGTTTCTACCCTTATCTTTACTTGAATACCAAAGTTTAAAGCATGTCTTCTTGATCTCCCTTGCTTTCTCTCCAACCCATTTAGTCTCCTTAAGACATAGTATATGAATCTTCCTTCTTTCCATCGTATCCGTTATCTCCATCAATTTTCCAGTTAAAGTGCATATATTCCAATTATCAATCCACAACTTCTGTTGCAATCTATTTTGGACTAAATTCTTTACTCGCATGCGTCCATTATGCGAGAACCCTTGCAAATTTTGAACTGCATCTGGGCGGTGATGCAATGGAACTAGCTTAATTATCCGCATGTGTTCCTCATGCGAGAACCCTTGCAAATTTTGAACTACATCCAGACTGCGATGTAGCGGCCCTTGCTAATTTTTCATTGTATTCGTGTGATGCAATGCGTCGTAAGTAGGTAACGTCCCAACGAAATCTATATATTTTCTTAAATCTATGTTGAAAAAGATTCGACTATCACGAGACAACTTCCTAAATAGTATTTTTTTAGGAAGTTGTCTCCAACTGTTTTACGCTAGTTGTCAGCTACCTAACGCAACCCTCCTCATTTACCCGAATTTGGGACCGACCATAGCTGAGTTTTACTAAAAAGATTTTTACTCTTTACGTAACTATAAATTAATTTAAAAAAAATAATCCTAACCTTGAAAAGTGATTATTCGTGGAAAAAATGTGACATTTCAAACATTCAAAAGTGATTATAAAAGGTGGTTCCTAAGCTTGAAAAGTGAAGTATTTCTCTGTCACAGTTGCACTCAGCCCGTCATTGAGGAGCACGACGATGACTAGCGTAGGAGGATAAGATCTTGGTTGTGAGCCTAGGGGATGTAGCAATGAACGTAGCTCCAGGAAGATGAGCTTCGACTGAATAATGTGCGGGATCGATGATGTCGTTGTCACCTGCGTCAGTGGAGGTGGCTAGTTCGCAACGTGACGATGGAGATGGATGAGCTTGGAGGATGGGGCTTTTGCCTCGAGATGGATCCAGATCCGAGTCTAGGGATTAAAGCTCTATTGGATTTTCTGGATCGGGGTTCGAAGCGCTCTGATCACTTTTCTTCCACGATGGGTCCTTCTCCTCTCTCTTATAGAGGTTGAGGAGAGAAGGAAATTGAAGAGGAGACAAAGGGGCGGAGGTGTGGCGCTGGGCAGGAGGCCACCTGCCTTCGTGGTGGTCTGCGCAAAGGGGAGGAGAGGCGACAATGCCTTTTTCGGTAGATGAGGGAAGGAGAAAAGGCATTGTCCCATGTCGTGCAGTTGGAGAAATATTTGCACATGCTGTATGCATAGAATCTTATTCGTCGTGTAGGGTGAATATTTTTATATTTAGTTAATTACCGTGAGAAAGTCACCTTTTCAAAAGGCAACTTTCATTTGAGCCAAAGCTGCCTTTTGAAGAGTGGGCCTTGGTGTTGCGCAATGAAACCTCTTCAAAAGCCGACTTCATATTCAAATGGAACCTTTGGATCTTGTGTGTATGCACCTTTAGATCACATGCTTTGGCTCAAATACAAGCTGCCTTTTGAAAAGACGGCTTTCTCAGGGTACTTAACTAAATATAAAAATGTTCATTGTACGTGACGGATAAGATTTGACGCATACTGCTTGGGCAAATTTTTATGCGTGCAGTTGTAGATAGGGTTGAGCATTGGGCCGGGCCAGCCCGACCCGGTCCGAAACCCAGCCCATGTAGCCCGACCCGAACCCGAGCCCGCAAAGAATTGGGCCGGGCTTTGGGCCTTAATTCAAGCCCAAATGTATATTCGGGCCAGGTTCGGGCCTGATAGGGCCTAAACCCGAAATTCCGATAACCCGGCCCGATAGCTCGACCCGTTTCAAGGGCCCAAACTGCCCGGCCCATTAGCTTGACCCATTACTTATGCATATGAGTGATAATAGAATTTAGATGGATATTAAATTCTAAACATATTAATTTAGTAAAGTTAACAACCATCATTGTTATATATACCATCATGATAATAATTTATCATGTTAACAAACACATATATTATAAACAATTATATTACATTGGTAATATATTTATCATGTTTAGAGTATGTTGTTGTACATAGCAAATTCGTATCATGGACATGATTCCTTAATATTATCAATGTGTAAAACATATTTGCATGTGTAAAGAATACTCATTTTTGTTGGGGTTGGGTGGTGTATTTGTAAGATAAAAACAAGCCAATATGTCCCGGAGTTTCAATTTGGGCCGGCCCGGCCCGAACCCGGCCCATAATGTTTGGGCCGGGTTTGGGCTTGGGCCTAGATTTTGAAAAATAAAACGGGCCTAGGCCCGACCCGTTAGCCCATATACTAAAACGGGTTTGGGTCGGGCCAAGCCGAACCCGGCCCGGACCCAGCCCATGCTCAACCCTAGTTGTAGAAAAGAGGAAGAAAAGGAGTTGACATCATCCCACTTTTGGATGTTGACGTCAGCACCTCTATTTATTTATTTATTGGCTGAAACTTGGGAAGAGGTGGGCTTAGGCCCATATCTTGGTTTTGCAAAACAACAAAAAGAGAGAGAAGAAATGAGTAAGAAAAAATATAAGAGTACTTTTTTTCGTTTATTATTTTTATAACAATAAGGATATACTCATGTTGTAATAATTCATGAATAAAAAATAAGTTACTTCAGTTACTGAGGAATGATTTTATGTTTTTTTCTCCTTACGTGAGTTTTTAGTGAATTTATTTAGCAAATCATGCAAAACAAGAAGTGAAGATTTATGCAAAACGATGATAAATGCCTCTAAAATTTCTCGGATTTTCACAACTTAGATATCTTAGCATGATGAATCTGTGAATCATCATACACAAGTGATTAAATCTTTATAGTCTCGAGCAAGACAATCATATACAAAGAGAAATAGAAAATCATTGGAGAATATAGAAAGAAGTTTTACAACGAACACACCCACAAAGTCCTAAGATTTTAAGCCAAGTTTGAACAAATAGTGAACCTAGACTGAGTTGACGTGTAGATTAATAATGTGTTTAGAATCCCCTTAGATTCGATTATTTAATTCAACAGTCGTGAAGTTCTATCAAATTTAGGCAGTTCCATCCTAAGGTCAAATTAGATCATCCTGATCAGCAGATATTCTCTTTAACTTTGAAATATTTTTGAACTGTGTGTGAAGCTTATAACTCTTCTCAATTTATGAGACAATTATACCGTGCATAGATTGGTGAATAGTGTTAAAGTATTATAACCTTCACGCATAGTTACAAACTAATTGAGCTACGTGTAAAGTGCATAGTGTTAAAAAAATCAATCAAGAATAAAAGAGTGTTGTAGCTTTCAAGATGATTTGGTTAGACACAAAATTTGGTCGCCGCATAAAGATAGCAGAACTCGCACAATTAAGCCCAAAATAGACCCAAAGAAACACAACAATTCTAATGAAATGCTATGAAATTTCGTTGATTATGATCTCTTCATTCCAAATCCAGAACTTGTAAATACTAAGCTTTAAATGCCAAAATGATAGGAGAAAATAGGGAAAAAATTTTGGATTTTTAAAAATTATTCTTGTGTTATTGAACAAAAAGATTTTAACATTTTTTTGCAAAATTTTAGGAATTTTGGGTATACACGAATATTTTTGGTATTTTGATAATGCAATTTTTTAATTTTTAAAATTTTTAGATTTTAAAATACGATATAAAAATGTCATGCTTGTAATGTAATTTTTGTTGAAAATATGTGATAAATGTTGGACATGCGAGCCCACGGCGAGCCATTATGCAATAAATGTTATTGCACATATCATTCCCTGATCTGAAATGAAGAATAAATAATTTGCGTAAAAGGTCCTTCTGTACAACTAGGGTTATGTACCATGGCGATCTTGATGATCATACAGCTGTTGATTCATTAAATGAATCATAGAGGCTGGTGCTTGGATTAATATCTAAAGGGTTAGATTGAGGACTCATCAAGCATCGTCAAATGATTATTAAGAGATGATCTCCAGCCTGAGTAGGAGATGGCAATCCTTTCTCACATAGGCTGATATCTGACCGACCTCTTGATGCATGTCCTCTGCATGGGAATAGTGATTCGGAGGTGTCAGATTAGTTAGGTCAATACAGTCGTCCTGTCCTTATCTCCAAGTATCTGCGGAGGAAGCACATTATTCTTGAAGGGGTTCAAGAATAATTCATTTGATGAACTAAATATCCAAGCAAGAAGGACTTGATGACTAAATGAGATTTAATGATCAAGCGTAATATGAATGAGATTCATATTGTGAGAATAATTATCCAAGATAATTAAATATGATTTAATTATCAAGGATTAGAGAATGTGGATAATACTATCCATAATATTTGCGTATTATAAATACGATTTATAATATACATATATTGAAGAGAGAGAATTTCTGTAAATAACATTTGTTAATTATTAATGTGGATTGGATTCACATTAATTAATTAATTGGAAATGTAATTTACAAATTAGTTTGGGTTGTGAATATGATTCACATTTTTTCAATGGCATGTTGAAATATTCACAAATTAATTTGGAATTAATTTGGTGGATATTTTTTTATGATAAATATTATTACAAATACATTAAGAAATAATAATATAAAATAAAAGATAGATAAATAACTACCTTATGAGGTGGCGTCACCAATGACATGGTCAAAGGTGACGCCCCCTCATTTTTAGGAGGTATTTGTTATCTTCCTTTTATTATATTATTATCTCTTGATGATTAATTTATGTTAAATTAAATTTTGTTGATAATGTTGCAACATATATTTAATTTAAATATAAATTAATGTTGTTGGCTTTTAACCAACAACAATCTTGGCCACTGATTAATACATAGTCCACCATGGCCGTTGGATCTATGTATCCCAAGGATTGAGATCCATTGGATCCTAAATTAATATAAAAGGAGGGATAGCCTAGCCTTTCATGGTACATAATTAAGAGTTGTACAAGCCTACTACTCTCTCTCTCTCATTCTCACCCTCTCTCTTTCTCTTTTCCATCAAGTGGTCGTCCACTTTGTGTTGAGAAGGAGAGACTCTCGCCTTCGCCTTCGATGACTCGGGGATCTCCTTCTTCTTTGGAGCGATTTACTCTAGAGGAAGACGATGGATTTTGTTTGACAAAATCAGGGGATTCATTGCTTGGATTTTCATCGAGGATTGCGGGACGAACGCGTCTCATCATCGCGTCCGCAAGTGCGTTCTTCGTGGATCGGACTTAAGACAGGAGGATCTCTTGTTTGGGATCTCAATATCACAACCATGCTCCAAAAGGTATTCCTTATACTTTGTGGTTTGATGAAATGATTCGAGAATTGTTCTCGTGATCATGTAGTTTCATAACTTAATTTAAAAATTTTAAATTTCGTTGTATCTCGCGACTAGTCGCCCCGATTGCATACGATGCGATCGACATGCTTCCGTGATGCGCTTGAGGATTCTCAATATCCTTCAAGTGGTATCAGAACCTTAGGTCGAATAAGGTTTTGGATATGATCCATAGACCTTGGACGACTTGGGTTTAAAAGGGTCGCGAAATTTTTGTCGCATTTCAATTTTCGCACCTCTACCTAATTGAAATTTTCAGTACTGTTTAAATCGTTTAAACACGAAATTTGCAATTGGATTTTTTTCCTCATTAATTAAGTAAACCATAGGATCTGAGTTTACGAAATTTGAATTTCATTTGCTCAAGATATGGCCTTTTGAATATGCATATATTCACTGTTGCGGGAACTGCGGATCTAAACGTGATTAATGAGTTAATTACTGTTTTGATCCGTCTCGAAATGCTTGAATTATCACTTGAGTTCTTTAATAAATCAAATTGAAAATCTTAGGAAACTGATTTTGCAATTTTTGGATTTAAATTGATCAAGATAAGTTAATTTTAGTGATTGGGGTCACTGCTGGAAATTGACATCTTTTGATCATGAACCTTGTGATAAGTCATTCAAATATGATGATAAAAATTAATGGTTAATTTTATGAGATAATTAGTGATAAATATTTGTTAAATATTTAAAGAGATAATTATTTCATTGAATGACATTTGCCTAACCATAATGATAAGATAGTTGATCTTGATCATTGGTTGATATGAATTCATCAACAAACATTGATTTCATGAAAAAACTTAGTTTATCCTACAATAGTTGTAGGACAACTCTTACATGAAAACCCTCTTGCTTGAATAGGATTGGGGATTTGTTAAGCAAATCTCCTTATAATATTATCAAAATGGTTTTGATGAATATTATATGGTATAATTTCGGTTGAAAAACCGATGAGCATCTCAAAGCACATGATGATCTATCTGGCATTATCCTTTCCTAAGGTGGATATGGTGCCTAGTCGGAGAGCATTGGGGTCGCGGGTTGCAAAGTATGTGGTCTGTCCCACTCTCGTCGATACTGGCCATGACAACGGGTAGGGACTCGATAATGCTGGAGAAGTCAGAGTGTATTTTTCTAATTATTAAAATACGAATAATACGTACTTTGAGATTATACCTATTATTCAAGTAATAATCAAGTTTGTTGATTGATGATTGGATTAATGATTAATTTAATGTGATTAAATTAATTATATCCAATAAACACTCTAATATGAATAGATGTGTATTTCCCTTGGTAGAATTAATTATGTGAATATGATTCACGATAATTAATTATTACAATTTGAATATGAGGTGGAGGATCACATAAGTGACATCCATGGTCTCCTGTCAAGGCAAAGGATTCCGTCACCAGATGTTGTATATAGGAGATGCATGTCCGAGTGACAGATCCTGTATATGATTTATTTGGATCGGGTTCTTTGCTTCTCGAAAGAGTAAGGATGTATACATAGTGACCCCAATATCGGGTCCTCATATTATTGGGGCGATATTGGATTGCGTATAGCGAGTATTAAGCCTATTGACGGTTGGTTCAATTAATGACGGGTCAACATCATCTTAGGGATGGTGGGCCTGGGTGTTAAAGACCGAATTAGGAAATGCAAGTTGGACTTGCAAGGCGGTATGTGTTCCCGCTTCTTTTTATTGGAGTCGCAGGTTCTCATATTATTGTGATGTGACAAAGATAGGAAAGGAGATCCCAGATCTTGATAGAGATATAATGGTAAGAATATCTCTTACATTGAAAGTGATTAAGGGAATGAACTTTCATTGTTGACAATGCAAGACAACTTTGATATAAAAATTCTTAAATCAAAGAAAAATCTGTATATATATAATATATATACCCTTATGTAAATTTCTTATTTCAGATAATCCTTCATTAAACCCACTCAATGTTATACTCAATGATAACCAGTAAAATATCATGGATTGGACTCATGATCCAGATATTGTACTTGCAATTGGACACATAATGTATGTGGTTGCAATGTGCAAGTTTCCTCAATATAATGAGGTGTGACAATTAAATAAGACAATCAGACATCACCTCAGGGTTTGTATATCTCTATAGTCTTGATCTTTCATCGAGTGTACTTTGGAAGTGACATGTCGATACTGATCGTAATTGTCAAATAATCCTTATAAAATCTAAGAAGATGTTCTGGCATACATATATGTGCTCTAGACATTTAATCATGAATGACATGGTTCTCTGCATTATGAAGAGTGGTAGCTCGAAAGAGATGATGTATTTAAAATGTTTGAATACCTGCCTGAACCTAAGTCTCTAAGAGTTAAGATGTATGTAGATATGATGAGTGTCATCATTCTACTATCTATACTCAAGTCATTCATGAAGCTTCATAATAATCATTTTGTATGAATTTAATGAAGCATGTATAAATGTTGAAGAGCTCTTGTATTGAAGTCTTTTGAATTCAACATAAGAGACTCTTTGTCTTGAACAATGGTTGTTGAAGAGAGCACAGTGAAAGCGTGGGTCGGACCCATGTGAGAAGGAAAGTCAAAGAGTTGATTATACTTCTGTGACTTCCATATGACATCCAAAGAGTTGGATGAATGCCAATACTGCAATAAGTTGATGTGTTGATAGTATGACTATCAAGTCTGTCTAAAATCCTTAGTAAGGACTCAGACAGAGCATCAGAATAATCTACATATAATCATTGACTTTGACTTACTTATTTCATAAGATAAAGTCTGATAATTGTATCCCAATCTTCTAATGACATTTGCAATTGGTTGCATATATATATTAGAAGATTAGAAATTTTATCTTAAGGTTTAATAGTCATCTACATGGATATTGATGTAATTGTTGCATCAATCTCTGTTGGACAGATGGACTTCATATTCTCAGTGGGAGAGCCCTTTGTCTTAGAGAATGTCTCTATGACCTAGATATTAGAATACACTCATTGTTTGTTTCTAAAATGTTGGAAATAAATATGAATTCTGGAATAAACCTATCATAAAGAGTTATGATGGATATATTTCAAATAGTAATCTAACATCTAGTGGACTCCACAGTATTAGAAAATTAATGAATGGTTCATTAAGATTTCTAATACTGAAAATTAAACCTTGATAGATCAATAGGAGGATGAAGATCATTTGACAATGATCTGGCATCAAGTTTTGAACATATGTCTGCTGATGAGATCAATAGACTAGTAAGATATGAAACTTTAGAATGTCTAAAATTTCAAATCTTACATACTTGTGAATATTGTATTCAAAGAATGTCCAATACACCCTTCTCTTAGGAAAGGTGTAAGATGTCAAGGTATTCAGGATCTCATACATATTAATGTATGTGGATCATCTATATCATAGTGAACATTATGGATATGTGATATCTATTGGTGATCATGTATGATATGAGATTTCTTCTCTTCACCCGAGAAACCTTTGAAATGTTCAAATATTTCACAATTTTGGTTTAGAACCAAAGTTTGAAGGAAGATTAAATGAATTTGATCTAACCAAGGTAGAAAATACCTATTAGATGAATTCAGAGAATACCTTATGAAGATGTGAATATCATTTCTATGTCAATCCTCCTAACATACCTAAACTCATTGGAGTTGTAGGGAGATACAATTGGATCATGTCTGACATGATTTGATCAATGATGAATTTTAGCATAATTATCCCTTAGTTTCCAGGTATATATGTAGTAGAGACTACAATATATATATATATATATATATACTTAATAAGGTTCCATGCATGTAAGCTGGAATCTAACACTTGAGAGTGCTACTTCATTAGGAAAATAAAGGATGGTATTGGATGCCTACTTTATAACCCTGAGATTCTTAAAAGATCTCATCTCTGAGAATGTGATTCTTAAAGGATGACTATCTTGAGAATCAAGATGAAAATGAAGTGTAGGAACTCGTTTGATCTTGAGAAGATAACGAGGCTCCTGAAATCGGAAACTATAAGGGATAATTAAAGATGAAGCACTAATACCTCTTCAAATGAGTTTGAGGATGTATTCCATGTGTCAGTTAAGTATGACAATGATCGGACTTCATGTGATGAAGCTCATGAGGATCATAACATGGAAAGATGGATATTAGCAATAAAGTCTAAAGTAGACTTCATATACAAATGTTGTATATGGACCCTCGAGGATCCACCTATAAGGGTAAGACCCGTTAAGGTGTAAATGGATCTTCAAGAGAAGAGGGGACCTGATGAGAAAGTAGAGAGCTTCAAAGCTCGGTTCGTAGCTATGAGCTACACATCGGAAGAGAAGACATTGCTATCAATGAGACTTGATCTTCGGTGACCATGCTTAAAATCATCAGAATATTGCTAACCTTAGCTACACAACTTGACTATTGCATCTTCAAGATGTAAGTCAAGATTACATTCCTCTAAGAATACCTCTCTGAGGATATTCACATGAAGTAGCCCCAGGGCTTCATGATTGGGGAAAGTGAAGTGTGAAAGGTAAAGAAATCCATCTATAGACTCAAAATAAGCTTCTTGTTGTTGGAACATAAGATTTGATCAAATTATAAATGTTATGATTTCAGATAGAATCTTGATGTACCATGTGAAGCTTAGTGGGAGTGCCATTGTGTTCATCATGCTAAATGTAGATAATATCCTAATCATTTGGAATGACATAAGGATGATAATAAGTGTTTTATGATCTGGCTATTCCATACCTTGAGATATGATCTCAAATGATGTCTCTTGGATCTTAGTTCTGAAGGTGTTCAGAAGCAAAGAGAAAGAGGGTATTGGGACTATCACATTTGCTGTACACCTTGGACGTGTTCCATTTTCTGGAAATTCCAAGAAAGGCTTTCTTACCTTGAGATTTGGTACTGACCTGTCTAAATGGATAACACCTCAAAGAGTTGAGGAGATGAATGCTAGAATTGCTTGCACTTGTGCATCAGTTACGAGAAGCTAAGTGTATGCTAGATGTGTACAAAAGCCAGATATCTACCATGCAGTGGGAGTAGTAAACTGCTACTAATCCTACTATGGAGAGAGAAAACACTTGATTGCAGTAATAACAAAGTCTTCATAGATGACAAGATTTTTGAGATAGTGATCTCAAAGTCATATCTTCAAAAGCTTAAGACTTTATAGATAGAGATCTGAAAGGTCTTAACTGTGGATACCTTAGGAGATAGAGATCTCCAGGAGTAAAGGTATTCTGATAAGGATTAACAAAATGTTGGTTATAATAATTATGATTGAGCAATAGTGTCAAGGACACTATAATTGCTTTATCAAGATTGAGTATTGGTTGCATAAGATGCATTCGCATTGGATGCGAGCATTGTTACTAGGGATATAAAGTGTCGTAAAAGGACTTGGCATAGTCTCTTGGGAACAGAATGACTGATCAGCTTACCTAGCTATTTTCTGAATAGCCTATGATTGTCACATGAGTGTGGGTTTAAATGATTAGTCCATTAATGACTCTTCGGGCTAGTGGGAGATTGTTGGACATGCGAGCCCACGGCGAGCCATTATGCAATAAATGTTATTGCACATATCATTCCCTGATCTGAAATGAAGAATAAATAATTTGCGTAAAAGGTCCCTCTGTACAATTAGGGTTATGTATGGCCATCTTGATGATCATACAACTGTTGATTCATTAAATGAATCATAGAGGCTAGTGCTTGGATGTATATCTAAAAGGGTTAGATTGAGGACTCATCAAGCACCGTCAAATGATTATTAAGAGATGATCTCCAGCCTGAGTAGGAGATGGCAATCCTTTCTCACATAGGCTGATATCTGACCAACCTCTTGATGCAGGTCCTCTGCATGGGAATAGTGATTCGGAGGTGTCAGATTAGTTAGGTCAATGGGTTGACTTAACGAGATCGAGATAACCTAAGTCCTATGTTGAATGCTGTCACAACAGAGGCACACATCCTCTGACCGGAGACAGATGTATTGCTATATGTCTGAGTATGTACATTTGGCTGACCGATAGGTTGATGGCATAAATAAGGTCTATACACCGGCAAGCTGGTGTGCATATAAGGGCATATGAGCAATATGATCTCTTAAAGGGATCATACAGGTTCACTTATGAACCGGAAGACATGAGCTCACTCATGAGGTATTGAAACCGATCAAATTCCATGCATGGTTGTCATGCTTTGGAAGCAAGACATGAATTTGAAGGTATGATATATGCTTTGGGAAAGCATATGATCGATACCGACTCCCAGTGATCAAGATTGAGAAACTTAGTGATTAAACTCTGAAGAAGACAGTGTAAAATTGATCTTAATCTTCATATTGATCATGGGTCTTCCTGTATGCAGGATGTACATGTATTAGGAATACCTGAGGGTGATGTGATCATAAACGATTGTATATCCATGACGCTTCCATTCTGAGGGAGTGATGAAACAGGTCTGGATTTTAGTGACTCCTCTCAGTAGAGAAGCAATCTGATCTTAGTCCAAGTGTTGGACATTGGTTTGAATGAGATTCAGATTCAATGAGAAGATTAGATTTGCGGTCTTGATTTAATCAAGCATCTATGGGAGGTTCGTACGATCTGGATTTGAGACGAGATCTCAACATCCAAGTCACTATATGTGGAACAATACAGTCGTCATGTCCTTATCTCCAAGTATCTGCGGAGAAAGCACATTATTCTTGAAGGGGTTCAAGAATAATTCATTTGATGAACTAAATATCCAAGCAAGAAGGACTTGATGATTAAATGAGATTTAATTATCAAGCATAATATGAATGAGATTCATATTGTGAGAATAATTATCCAAGATAATTAAACAGGATTTAATTATCAAGGATTAGAGAATGTGGATAATACTATCCATAATATTTGTGTATTATAAATACGATTTCTAATATACATATATTGAAGAGAGAGAATTCATGTAAATAAAATTTGTTAATTATTAATGTGGATTGGATTCACATTAATTAATTGGAAATGTAATTTACAAATTAATTTGGGTTGTGAATATGATTCACATTTTTTCAATGGCATGTTGAAATATTCAGAAATTAATTTGGAATTAATTTGGTGGATATTTTTTGTGATAAAGATTATTACAAATACATTAAGAAATAATAATACAAAATAAAAAAGAGATAAATAACCACCTTATGAGGTGGCATCACCAATGACATGGTCAAAGGTGATGCCCCCTCATTTTTAAGAGGTATTTGTTATCTCCCTTTTATTATATTATTATCTCTTGTTGATTAATTTATGTTAAATTAAATTATGTTGATAATGTTGCAACATATATTTAATTTAAATATAAATTAATGTTGTTGGCTTTTAACCAACAACAATCTTGACCATTGATTAATACATAGTCCACCTTGGTCGTTGGATCTATGTATCCCATGGATTGAGATCCATTGTATCCTAAACTAATATAAAAGGAGGGCTAGCCTAGCCTTTCATGGTACATAATTAAGAGTTGTAGAAGCCTACTACTCTCTCTCTCTCTCTCATTCTCGCCCTCTCTCTTTCCCTTCTCCATCAAGTAGTCGTCCACTTTCTGTTGAGAAGGAGAGACTCTCGCCTTCACCTTCAACGACTCGGGGATCTCCTTCTTCTTTGGGGCGACTTGCTCTAGAGGAAGACGACGGATTTTGTTTGACAAAATCAGGGGATTCATTGCTTGGATCTTCATTGAGGATTGCGGGAGGAACGTCTCATCATCGTGCCCGCAAGTGCGTTCTTCGTGGATCGGACTTAAGACAGGAGGATCTCTTGTTTGGGATCTCACGATCACAACCACGCTCCAAGAGGTATTTCTTATACTTTGTGGTTTGATGAAACGATTCGAGAATTGTTCTCGTGATCATGTGGTTTCATCACTTGATTTAAAAATTTTAAATTCCGCTGCATCTCGCGACTAGAAGCCCTGATTGCATACGATGCGATTGACATGCTTCCGTGATGCGCTTGAGGATTCTCAATATCCTTCAATAAAAAAGGCAATGTGATTCATAAAATGTGATGCACCCCCTATTTAGTACGACCCATGCCCCCATGGTGATACTGGATGCATTGATGAAAGCTAACTTTTGTTATTTTCCAATTAATTTTGCAATTTCTGTTTTTTGGGATTTCCCCATGATTATTTGAAACAAAAACGAAGAGAAAAAAAATCAAAGTAATTAATTAGATGAAAAATAATTATGGGAGGCATCCCACGATGCATGTTGGTTTTAACGCCCCTATTCGGCCTCCATAGTTAGGAATAACCCATGTCATGACATTGTGCGACATTTTTGTTTGAAAAATCATGGTGAGTCTAATGGGTGTAGATGGTATAACAAGATTGCATCACTGCAATATGAGGTGTGGAGAAATGGCAGATTGAGTCAGAAGACTGATGGAGTTGTGTATAAAATCATCAAACACAAGTTGTGATTCATAATCATCTTCCTTCATGAAATCACTATAGTTATCTTGGATGATATCATTTGTAGATTCCAAATCAAGACTTAGAACATGCCACTGAGATTCAATCCTAACATGCTCAATTAAACAAATTACAGGAGGGAGGGTTCAGAGTAAATGTGTGTATTCAGTATGATCTTCCTCTATATTAGTTACCAATGATGAAGTGACCAAAGAAAATGGGTCCAACCAAGGTGGAGCTTCTGAGTCAATAAGTCAGTCATCCTTTAAGTGCTTGAAGATATTCCTCGGTTTCGATCAAGAGCGGAACAAGGGACATAAGGTTATCATGATCTAAAATCGACTCGAGTGATAGAGAATGTGTACTCAAAATCATATACTGCCCGATGTAGCTCTTCTTCCTACATTGGGAAGGAAATGGACCTATTCTCGTCCTTGAGAAAGTCATCGAGGGAGACTTCTGACACCTGGTCAGAGGTTGCTGCGAAGGGAATATCAATATATATTCTATCGATCTCTCTTTTCTAAACATTCTTAGAAAAATTTCAAGTTCGGATTCATTCTCATATTTAAATTCAAACTTTAGTTCAGCCACAAAATCTCCATCATTTCAGTTCTTCCCAAATTTAGATCATTCCCAATATCACATACAAGTTCATCAATCATCTTATGTTTCGAAAGTGTATTACTTGACTTGTAAACTTCATTCTGATTTATTCTATTCAAGAATCATAACATTGTTTTACTTTTTTTTCAAAATTGAATCCAATCTGAAGATCGTCCCTAAAATCATTGTCTGAAATAAACCCTTTTGAGTCCTAAAATTCAGATATTACAATTTCTTTTGAGTCAATATATTCAGCTTCTAAATCAATAGGAATTTCGATAATAACATGCTCTCATTATGAATTATAAAAGTTAGAAATATCACCGGAGTTAATCAATTGGAGATTTTAGCAGTGTCTCTTGAAGAAATTCTTCCTCAATAATACTAAAATATAACACGTCAAAGTATGACTTTGTTCTTTGATTTGGGAGGTTAGATCACAATCATAAGCTTTTTTCTCAACGACAACTTCCTGAAAAATCCTCCCTTGTTTATCCTCAAAATTATCCAAAAGTATAATAGTATAATTCTCATGGGGTATGATTTTCATTTTCAAATCAAGTTGACCTAAAGTGGGTGTGACATAGGTCAAGCTATCATGTTAGGGTGAAGTTTGGATTTCTTGCGAGAGTTTCTTATGAGCATAAGGTTCAAAAAATCAGGTGATAACGATGAAGATAAGAGAAGGTAGGATTTAATGGTTGGTAAAAAATTGTCCCTCAAAGCAGTTAATGAGCATTCTTCCACTTTGCGTTGGTCTCAATGAAAAGAGAAGATGTCGTTGGATTGTAGTAATCCGCAAAGAGAAGAGTGACTCAATTAAATAAAAATAAAATAGAATAGAGAGAATATAAAAGATGAATAAAAGGAAATATCTCTCTTCTATTATTCACTAATGATTATCCAGGTAAGTATCCCTGAGTCGAAAACAATGAAGCAGAAAGAATACTCGACTTTTGAGGTCAAATATTTTTGTGATTTATTTTTCTTCTTTGACAAGTTATTTATGTGTTTTTATCTTTTACTATTTTTATTTGGTTTTACCGTTTTTCAAATATATATTTTATTTTTATTTTGTAATTTTTATTTTATTTTAAAAAATGATTAATTTCGAAAAAGAAGTGATACAATATAGTAGGTGGTATATAGTGTAGTATATTATTCTAATACAGTGGAGACAAAAAGCATAAGGAAGTGATGATTTTGTTTATTTTTAAAAAGTGAAGAATATAATTTTCAAAACAATGTTCTATATAGTAGATAGGTGAAATACAATAGAGATGATACTATAAAATATGGCGTAGAAGAAAAGAAAACCAAGCAACAAGCCCGAAGACACACAAAAAGAAATCAAAATGTAGGTGAAGATCAGAAAATAAAATCAAATCAGAAAAGAGGTGAAAATCCTCGTGAAATGATTCAAAAGCACATTAGGGTAGTTGGAAAACTACCTTAGAAAAATCAATAAAAAAATATGATATCTAGAGTCCAAATGCGATGCACATTACATGGGTACAAGTGAAATAAAAGAAATAAAACTATGCAATTCATTCCATGCTCAGGGACTAAATAGTAATAAAAATATAGTTTTCTTGCACTTAGGTCCCCTTGCAGTAACCTAAATGCAAATAAGAAAAACTATGGTGGCAGGCATACATTCTAGAACTCAGCTGGGTTTAATGCGTAAATTTCCCACCGATTCGATCTCGACGTCTATGATTAGATGCACACAAGTGATCTTGGTTGTTCCTGATTGCCACGTGTCGATCAACTGTAGACCTGGGAAGTTTGAATGTTCTTCCCCAAATCTGGGGGAAGTTGCAGCGTTGGATGTCTTTGATTGGCCCCGGCAATGTTCTATTGCGGCTCGCAAGTGGCTTGTAGGTTCCTGCAGGTCCAGAAGGGGGATCCTCCCCCTTCGAGTTCACCTACTGTGAGGAGGGTCGAAGAAGAGGATCGGATCCTCCTAGGGTTCCAGGTGCTGAACAGGGTTTTCAAGTCTTGTTCTTGTGCGAAGTTTTCTCAAATTAATGCGCGAATTTGGTCTCAGATGTAACTGAGCATCATCTTCAGACAATTAGGATTCATACAATATAAGGATGGCTCGATTCTAATGAATAGACCTCGAGGGTGATGGTTGTTGCATAATTCTTGCTCAGAAACATAATAGAAGTACAGCAACATTCAAGCTCAAAATTGGATCAAATCGATCAAAGTTGAAGAGGGTTTTTGGGTGGAATATATAAAAGATACTTAGGAGGTTTAAAGATGTTATTAAGTGTGATAATTGGGCTACAAAATCGATATAGAAAAAGATGAAATGGGCGGAAAAAGTCACCTGGAAGTAGAAGGTGTAGGACCTTCTAGTAATCGGCGGTTTCTCAGAGATGGACACGACGGTTGGAGTCATGATTCAATGCAGCCAAGCCTTGGAACTCTCCACCGATCCTCCCTCTTCAACGCAGTGGCTCGGCTGTAACATCCAGATCTGCATAACTCGAATCTGACCTGATTAAGAGTATGCAAATTCAGATAATATTCAATTAATATTGAATAAACTCATATCGATCTATATATCGTCAATCAAACCTCGTTCCGATGTAATCGACCAAAAAGACAATCACCTCGTACTATGTGTCATCAGAAAAGTCACGACATAGAATCCGAACCACAAAACAAATAGAGACCATAATAAAATTAGATTCGACAAAATAAGACCAACAAAATCGATTGATCGATCGAAGGTTGTTTGACAATTTAAAATCACAAAAGTTAGTCGCAAACCAAGATCTTATCTCAGAAATTTTGGGAATTCATCTTCGATCAAGTATATCAATATTATACTCATTTTGATCATTATTCAGAGTCAGTCAAAAGGAGTTGTTGTACATCAAAATCTGAGATTCGAGTTGCGAATGTAGACGAGTTCAGTATTCTAAATAAGAGAAGAGAAAGATAAAGATTTTAAAAAAATATTTTTTTCTAATTCAGAACAACAACAACTATTGTCTTGTTGTCCCTCCATTTAACCCAAAATCCTCCACATGTCAACAACAAAGGCCCCCTTTTCCCTTATAAATACCACCCAAGTCTTACTAATTATTCCCCATAATTTCCCCCAATTTTTCTCCAGCTGAAGGAGCCTCTTGCTGCAGCCATTTCCCTCTTGGAAGCTTCTGTCCAGCAACTTGGAAGCTGCAACTACAACCTCCAATAGGCAGCTGCTGCTGCATGTTCTAAAGGAGTTGTAGCCCCTTGCTCCTGAAGCTCTTGTTTCTCCTGGAAGCAACCACTATCCCCTTGCTTTTTGAAGCTATTGATGCTGCTTCCAGCAGCTAAAAGATGATATGGAGATGCTGCTCCTCCCCTCCCCCCAAATTGAAATTTCATGCATGCAAGTTGATCTCCAACCCATGAAGATCCAAAGGTACATTCTAACCCCCATCTCTTGCTGTCATCTAGGGGTGTAAATGAGCCGAACCTAAGCGAATCAATTCAAGCTCGACTTAGGTTTGTTTAGCATGCTTTTAGGCTCAGGTTCGGTTCGGCTCGATAACATGAAAACTGCAATCATGTTCGGTTCGGCACGGTTAATGTTCATAAAGGTTCGGTTCGGCTCATTAAAGGTTCGTTTAAGAATAAATGTTGTGCATACATTTCTGTTCAAAGGGAAAAACCGCAACCGCAGAGGAGTGTTTTGTGGGGTTTCAGGATTATTGAATAGTGACTTAGGGAGTGGATGATTGGATGGGCTTGGAAAAATAAGTGAATAGCCCTCTGTTAATATAGAATGTATTTTTTACTTATATATACAATATTTATGTATGCATTCAAACTATTAATGAACCAAGCCTGAGCAAACTATGTTTTAAAGGTTCGGCTTGTTTATTTAATCGAGCTCAAACTCGTGTTCAGGTTGGGTTCGTTTATTTTTTAATTGAATCCAAATCCTTGACTGCCATCCATGTGACTTAGAACAAAATTTCAAGCTTTATTATTAGCTCATGATTTATTAAGTTTGTAGCGATAAAAAAAATTAAGTTCTGAAGCAATATTATCAGTTATGTGGCATCCTATCAATCCATAAGTATATATACCAATTGAAGAGACCAAATTTCTTTTATGTGGTTATGTGACGTGTTCCTACAAACAAATATAGTGCAAAGGAATTCATCATGAAGCACCGAGAAGCACTAGATTCTGACTATGTCTTAGAAAATCTGCATAATTGGATAGACCTCATTTTTGGATACAAACAAAGAAGAGAGGTTGCAGTTCCCCTCTTCCAAGAAGCTTTTTGGCTTCTATAAGAAGGCCTCCCAGTTGTTGCTATCATTCCGCAATTGGAGTTAAATGCATACATTTTGATCTCCAAATATTGGAGACCAAAGGTATAATCAAAGCCCTCTTCTTCCGGCATTTTATGTAATCTAAAGATCCAAATACAAATCCCTCATTTGGACATTATTTTTATGATAAAAATTGATGGTTTTGATGGTGAATTTCATGCAAATAAATCTAATATAAGATCACTATATGTTCCAGTTTTGCAAGCTTTAATAACGAAGAATTGGTATGTTGTGCATGCAAATAAATCTAAATTTGGACATTAATTAGCTACAGCTTTGAACTGAAAGATCAAAATCGAGGATTTTTTCATAAGGATTTTATTCTCTAAAGATTATTGAGATTATTAATTTTTAGATCTGAATTTAGACCAAATTATAGATCTAAATATTGAATTTTAAAAGAACAAATTTTGGGGTCGGATTATATGCAATTCGCTCTAAATTTAAACCAGTGTTAAGCTATTACATGCCCTTAATTTCATGATAAAAATTGAGAATTTGGGAGTATATTGCATGCAAATTGATAAAATTCGGATTATTGTCTAGTTGCAGCAATATGCTTAAAAAATATAGAGATTTGAGGGTAAATTTACATGAATCTAGATCTAATTTCAGACCATAATATGCTATAGTTTCCATGCTTGAAAGAGGAGTATTTGGGAGAATTAACATGTAATTAGATCAAATTTTAGACCACGGATTATGCCCCTAATTTCATGCTTAAAGTTTAGGAATTGAGTATTTAGCATGAAATTAAGCAAAGTTCATGCAACCATATACTCCAGTTTTCAGGTTGAAAGGATGAGAATTAAGGGTGTTTCACATGAAATTAAGTTTAATTTCAGGCCATTAATAACTACATGTCCATGATTGATTTGGTGAAAATTTTGAGGTATTTTGCATGCAATTAGAACTCAAAATCAGACCTATATATATTTTATATATGTATACTTGAATGATGAGGATTTGGAGGTGAGTTGCATGAAAGTCAACATAATTTCAAATCTCTTATTTCATGTTGGTTGAGGAGAAATTAAGGATGATTTGTATGCAATTAAGTCATTTTGTATATCATTAATTAGCCATTATTTTCATGATTAAAAATTTAGATATTTGGGGTGATTAACACGAAATTATCAGATTATATATCACTATTTAATCAATCTTTTCATGACTAAAATTGAGAGATCTAAGGTGAATTAGCATGCAAGTTGAGACAAAACTTTGATCTATTAAGTAGCTTTAAAATTCATATGACAAAGAAGAAGGAATTGGAAATTTGTATGTTTTTGAAATTAAATCCAAGATCAGATGAGAAATCTTAATCCCTTGATTTAAATAAGAAAAGTTGGGAATCTAGCATTGATCTAAAACTGAATCCAGATCTAATGAACAAATTCTAATCTCATGATTTGAAAATTGAGATCTTTGAGGTATTTTCATACAAATGACATATAAAATTTTGATCAATAAGCATGCCACCAAATTATGAGATAATCTATGATCAATGACTAAATCTTCGCGATCAATCATTTAGGTATGAATCACTAATTATGGATCACTATTCAATAAGATTGCCGACAAGATGCCTAGATCTGTAATGTTAACCAAAACAAAGATCGAGAGAGGATGAGAAATCAAGTAAGTGACGATGAATCAACGATGGTAGTTGATTGTGCTGGTCATGGTAAGCCTTACACCTAACTGTGCAAGGGTACAGTGACCCTCAGCTAAGCAGGAGATAGGAAGCCCAGTTAGGGCAACGATCGCTTAATACATGGGTCTAGGATCCTAATCTTTTGCTCAGTTTTTTACGAGTGCTCACACTTTTACGCTTCTCTAGCATCCACAAGTTTTCTTTTAGACCAGTTCCACTGATCCAGTGTTCTTTAGGGTGCTAGGCTGGATGACCCTCAGTTTTGATTTTTCGAGCTTGCTTGCCCATATCAGTTGGACCCATTTATGGAGTGACTTGTTCCGGAAAGTCTCTCCCTCATCTCAGGGGTGTAGTTTTGGAGTAGGCCTAATCCTCCCCTAGACCGCCCTTCCACTGGGTGGGCTAGATGGAAGGGTATCTTCAGAGGCTTCCTCACTACTAGAGTTTTCGTTACTATTCTTGAGAGTTGCTAGCAATTGAGTTGGTTACAGTTGAGCTTGGTTATAGTTGAGTTGATTATAATTGACTTGGTTACAATTGAGCTTGGTTTACATTGAGCTAGTTATCGTTCCATCAGTATGTCCAGGCAAAGAGAAAAGATCGTTATGAAAATCTTCCTTATCATGCTAAGAGGTACCATTATGATTGTCAGAGAATATAGTGGACGTGTTGGGAACTTAGTTAGGATGAATTTCACTCCACCGCATGCTATGGAGGCCCCCCAACCCTAAGGCTTCCTTACTACCTTAGAGTCATAGTGTGAAGTCTCACCCAGATCAAGACCACAAACTATCCACTAAGCTTGAGAATCTTAACAAGAAAGGAACCAAAAAACCAGACACATCATCTGCCCTTAAAAAGATCCATCCACATGACTCATAAAACATCGAAAAGAGATATAGATCACCTCGATCATAATAAGAACATAATGAATTAGAGAATTAATTAATCATTGAGACTTGAAATAAGATGGAGAAGAAAGAGAATCTTATACGATTATATACTGGAGACAACAGTTACTAGATGGAGCTAGTGGACGTGTTGGGAGCTTAGTTAGGATGCATTACACTCCACTCATGTCTACGGAGATTCCCCAACTCTAAGGCATTCTTCACATCTTAGAGTCATAGTGTGAGGTCACACTCAGACCGAGATCACAGACTATCCACTAGGCTTGATAATTTGACAAAGACAAAGATCAAAATAGGAGACTCACCATCTATAATACGAAGATCCATCAATATGAATTATAAATAATAAGGTGATAGCTTAATTATGAATCATATAATCAATATGGAAAAATGTTAAATTTGGGTAAATGAGGTAGGATGAGTAAGTCAGGGAATTCACATACAGAGCAACTTGAAAATCCATTTCCATGCAAGTAGCTCGTTAAATTTAATTGCCAAACCTTATCTACTTGCTTTCTTTTGGAGCCACTGAATTACCTTTTATTTTTAGTTAATTAGATTGTGCTCAACTTTTGTTGATATTTCTTTTCTCCATAATACATGGATTGCAGAATAAGTACCTGCATCGCAGTAATCCACAACTGAACTGAGCTTCTGCAGGTACTCTTATCAGGTACACATGATATAGTGTAATTAATGTCTTTTCTTTCTTTTCTGTGACATTTTGAGATACATGTACATAATGCAACTTCTTTTGTTGCATGTAAATTTCTATGGAAATTAATGCAAAACAAATTGGTGACATATTGTTGTTCTGTGGCTTGTTAGTTAATTATGAATGCCATTTCGAATCACGAAAAAGGTTGCTTAAATTCCAGTAATATAATGCAATCTCTAGCGAACATGATACTACGAGTGTTGTGTAAATGAGTATCTCGGATATGTGGGTGTCACATCGGTTGATGTCTTTTCTCGCTCGAGGTGGCCAGAGAAAAGCAGAGAAGGTGGATGTTCGGTAAGGTTGTTCTGTTGTTGGAGTTAAGTTGAGATGATGAACTATATGGATTTAAATAAGGAAGAAGGCGACATATTGGAGCGGATCACAAGGCTGATGTTTAAGGTGATTGTTAGGAAAAGGATGTGATGAATCAGATTAGGTTTTGGATAAGGAATGAAGTGGAGGAAAATTAGTGAAGTTAGGGCGTTGGAACAACAAATAGCCTGCAATTCTTGAGGAAGAAGAAGGTGATGTTGAGAAGTATCAGCGCCACATAAATCCAAAGCTTATAATTCTTTGTAAAATAGATATTAAATAATAAATATAATTATTTTAAAAGATGTAAAAGTGAAAATCATAGATAATTAAATTATCTAATTTATGATATATAATATATATAAATAATACACATTTTAGGGTATATAAATAAAAGATATATAATATACATATAGTATACCTTATAAACAACATGCATACATATAAATATATTTTAATTAATTTTTTATAAATAATATATCATTTTTTTATTTTATTAATTAATATATAATAACTAGAATTATATGAATTTTTATGGGTTTTAATAAATTAATTTACATATATTACTAAATACATATATACATACTACAGTTTATTTTAACCTATTTTTGGGTTTTTGATTTATTTAAAATATTAAATAAAGATTTTATTTTTTAATTTTTATTTTATAAATAAAATACAAGATCAATAGAATAATTAAAAATTATAAAATCACTTGTTTTATAAATGATGTATAGAATAAAATAAATAGCACAGAAACCCAGTTGTTAATAGGTCCAAAAACCGACTTTTTGCAAAAAAAATCTATGTTTTTGATGAAATCACCTTCATTAATTAGAGAATTTTATTTTATGAACTTTAAAGGTGAGTAGAGTGAAATTAGAGTTTGTATGTGAGGTTCAGAAGTTGGTAAATTGACAATTTGTAATCCAGATTTCTTGGCATATATACATGTTGGAATTTTTATGATTTTTATATTTTTATATACATTTTTATAAATAATAAAGAAGAGTTTAGTAAAAAAAATATGTACATATAAATTAACTAATATTAAGTGAAAATGATATACATTTAATAAATAAATGGAATTGGTGAACTATATACATGGTTAGTTATTTTTGGTTTTTTCTTCCATATCTCCACTTACTTTATTGTTTATCGACCAAGCCATGCTGACTTAGTTTCAAAGGTTAGGTTATATAAATATATCTTTCAGGTATATTTATATATTTCCAAATCATCCTATACAATATATACATATTTACAGTCTGCCTTTTCTTTCTTTATTTTTTCATTTTTATTTTTCTTGCTTTTTAATGTCTTTTTAATGCATAAAATGTATTTATATTCATGAGAGGAATTTTGATAAAAGATAGGACTTAGATGCTTATTTACATGTATGTTTAAGGATTTTAAGATAAAATGCGACAGAAATGTTCATGAATCATGGATTCATCAATAGTCAAGGGGTAGAAGGGGCATCTAGAGGATTAGTTGGTTTTTACCTTTGATCAGATGAGACTCTCCTTTTGTGTTACTGATCCTCATGATATATATGTACTAGATCCATTACTTCATCGATCTCATGTTCCATCAAGAATGAAATAGTTGGGTCAATAGGTTAAGAAAACTATTTCTTATCATCTAAATGATTCAATGCAACAGCTTGATTTAACCTCATTTTCTCATGCATAACGTTGTAGATAGTTTGACATTTTTCCATGATTAAGGTTTTAAGAATTTTAATCACAAATAAATATATTGTAGACAAACACAATGCAAGATTGGATCACCAACACATGCGAGTTGCCGCATATCTTCTTGATCTTTGTTTTTAAAATCCACAAATCAAGCATGCATGTATCCTAGATAGATAAATCTATGTCTGAAAAAATAAATGGCCCAAATTTATATATCTAGTTGCATCTATTTTCAACTAATATGAGTGTAAGTACGGACAGTAAAACGAATACCCATGTTATTTGATGATGATGCCTTATGGGTTGTCCTTTAACAACCCAATCTGCTAAGGGAGATCGTAGTCCCCTTGTTGAGAAGTGTCTTATCGTTTTTAAATTTAGTAGTTAAAGTTGACATATGGATTTGGACTCTAACCTAGGGTTCAATGTGTGCACGCGATATTATGTTCAATGTGTGACATACAATTTATTTCAGTTCTCTTCATCCGAGACACACGGTGACTTTCCAAAGGTTGTATGATTTTGGCGAGCAATAAATTTATGATCTTTCTTAATTAACAAGCAAAGGAAGAAAGTCTAGAAAGATGAATGTAGTAGAACTCAGTCTACGATTTTTTAGATTGTTTTAAACACACAAATGCAAAAACCTAAAATGCCTAAGTGTTTGGAATGATCTTACAATGTTTGTCAGTTATGATCCCACATAACTAAAAAAATTCTTGAAGCCTCAAAACAAGAGAGATTGCAAAAGAGAAATCCTATTTTTTTATTTTTGCCCAAAATAAAAAATAATTACAAAAGTAAAATCAAAAACATAAAAATACCAAAAATAAACTGTTTAAGTTGTCAATTCCTTGACATTGAGTCAAAATGAAACTACAATTTTTGATGTGTTAATGGGTGATTTTTAGTGTCATTGCACGTACACGTAATCCTACCCATCTTCACTAAATATGGAATATCTAGGGCAAACGGAGTCAGAATAGCGTGAAATAAATTCGAACAATATGTCATTTAATTATATTATTCATTAATGCATTTCTAACTTATTTCATTACTGGAAAATAGTAATCAAAATTAATTTATTATAGATTCATGAATACATGTAAAAATAATTTCATTGTAGGAATTGTTTGAATATTAATTAATGTACCTTCGGTGCCAACCTTTGGCAAATTATATGAGGGCATATTTAGAAATTCTAAATACATTTTATTATTTGACAAATTTGTCCAAATAGTATGTAAATAGTAGCTTCATTTAGTGAAAAACGATTTGAAACATGCATCTTATGCATAAACTACGAGTCCCCCGCATTTGATACACAAAACCTTGTTCTCATAAGGTTTGGATCAGATACAAGACCTTTAACCAAGAATATGATAATACTTGAAGATTAGGATTTAGACCTTACTACATCACGAAAGCATGAAGATCGCATCACATGCGATCAAGAGCGACTAGCCATACTAGTCTCTCAGGGAACATAACTTACAAATTTTAATTAGATGAAACCACATTATATGAGAACCATTCTCATATCATTTCATCAAGATCAAAAGCGAGTCAAAGAATTACCTCTTGAAGCATGTTTGAAATTATGTGTCTCTGATCGAAGAGACCTCCTGTCTCAAGTTCGATCCGACGGTGCAGTTGTTGGCACGTAGATGAGGCGCTTCCTTCCCACAATCCAAGTTGAAGATCTAAGTGTGGAACCTCATGATTTTATCTCATGAAATCCATGGCATTCCTCATGATAGAGCACGAAGATCTACGAGTAGTCGATCCGATAAAACAACAACGATGCAACGACAACGATGCTCTCAACAACCACAAAATGGACGGGCACTTAGGGTTTGAGAGAGGATCCCTTGGATGTGTGAGAGAAGTAGAGAGAGAGAGAGATTTTTGTTTCTTTCTTTTTGTTGTAAGAGAAAAAGTTAAGCCTAGCATTTCTTTTATAACAAATTGGATAGTGGAGATGCGCTCCTAACTCAAATCAATGGGCATGATTTTGTTCCATAAATTTGCAACAACAATTAACTAATTTAAAATAAACTAAATATATTTAAGATCCATCGATACAATTTAATTTAAATTAAATCAACCAATATGAAATGACTTGAAAGCTGAAGAAACCTCCTTCCATACATAGGGTAGACGACCACCAAGAATTAGGATTCAAGGTGGTCGTCCACCCCTTTTAGGGCTATGAGGCTCTCTCATTCCAAATTTTATGAGATCTCATATCCCTTCAAATATTCCACATGTGCAACAACCTTTATGAACAAAATTATTCATCAAAATAATCCTAAATTATTTTGTGATAATTTCAATCATGCCATTGACAATTATGAATCTAATTCAACCATCCAATATAACTTATAAATTGCATTTACAATTAATTGTATAGTGTGAATCCAATTAACATCAACATTTAATCATAAATCCTATTTGTAATTAAATCCCTCTAACATATTATAAATCACATTTATAATATTTATGATTATTTTGGGTAGTGATATTCACATAATCATATCCTTGATAACTAAATCATATTTTATTCTCTTAGATGACTATTGTCACGTGTCCAAATAATATGAATCATATATTATTCATGATAATTAAATTATATTTAATCATCAATTTCCTAATATTCGGATACATTATAAACAATAGAACCATACTTAAACTCTTTCAAGAATGATGCGCTTTCTCCACAGATACTTGGAGATAAGGACATGGTGATTCTACATTTCATGTATAGTGACTTGGATATTGAAATGATATCTCATATCATGATCTAGGGGATCTCTCATATATGTTTAATGAAATCAAATCGTAAGTCTAATCTTCTTATTGCATATGAATCACATTCTGGTCAATGTACAAAATTTGGACTAATATAAGACTACTAATCTACTGAGAGGAGTCAGTAAAATCCAAACGTATTTCATCACTTCATCGAAAAGGAAGCGTCATAGTTATACAATCATTTACAATCACATCACCTTCGAGTATTCCTAATATCCATACATCCTACATACTGAAAGACCTAGCATAAACTTGAAGTTTAGATCATATTTAAACTGTCTTTTTCAGGATTTTATCATTAATATCTAATTTGATCATTAAAATTTGATATCGATCATATTCTTTCCAAATATATATCATACCTACGAATTCTTGTCATGCTTCCAAAGCAAGACAATCATGCATGGAATTTGATCGGTCTCAATACCTCATGAGTGAACTCATGTCTTCTGATTCAGTAGAGAACATGTATGATCCCTTTGAAAATCATATTACTCATATTCCCTTGTATGCACACAGCTCGTCGGTGTATAAACCTTGACTAGGTGATCAACCTAATGGTTTGCTTAATGTACATACTTATATATATATAGTAATATATTTGTCGCCAGTCAGAGGATGCGTGCCTATATCGTGATAACATACGATATGGGTCTTGGTTATCTCAATCTCATTAAGTCAACTCTTTGACCTAACTTATTTGACATCTTTGAATCTCTATTCCTATGTAAGGGACTTGCATCAAGAGGTCGATAAGATATCAGTTTGTAGAGAAGGATTGCCATCTCCTTCTCATGCTAGGGATTATCTCTTAACAATCATTTGATGGTGATTGATGATTCCTCGATATAACTCTCTAGATATCATCCAAGCACCTACCTCTATGATTCAACCATTGAATCAACAGATCTATGATTATTAAGATGATCATGGTACATAACTCTAATTGTACTAAGGGACCTTATAAGTTTCATTTATTGTAATCTCACATAATGAGTGAAATAAATCAATAACTTTTATTGATATAAAAGATAACAATATTTATTATAGAATTGGTTCGTCTGGGGCGCAAATGTCTAATAGATCATTCATTATTTCACATACAGATTTATCTATTTAGGATACATGCGTGCTTGATTTGTGAATATTAAAAATAAGAGTAACTTAGACAAAAGTACCTGAACTATACATCCGGTTTCAATATGGTACCTCAATTTTCAAAAGTAACAATGTGGTATCTAATGTTTTGTTTCGGTCTCAAATCGATCTTTTATTAACGGAAGAAGGTGATGCCCGTTAAGTCTTGTGTCGTGGGGACGAAAATTCTCTAGGGAGGAAAAGCCCCAAATCCTCAAATATTTTGCTCCTGTCCCCACATTCTACCCTAGACAATCAACCCTGGCTTCCCCTAGGGTTCCAGTCTGCGATTAGGTGTACACGAGGTCATGCTGGTAGAGGGCATGTGGGGTCGACTGGTGGTGCGGCCTCGACGGACAGAGGGGTGTGACTGGAGGATCATTGTGCTTCCTCATCTGGTGGAGAGGGCAGTCATGTGGTCAACCCATTCAGAGTCATGAAAATGGTAGATGAATGACGACCACATTTATTGGTAGGGGAGATAATTGCATATATATTAAATGAGAGCAATTTTGGAAATATCCTCGAAAATAGGTCATAGATTTGTTGAATTTAATTGAGTAGACAAATAAATAGATACATGCTAACAATGTGGCAAACGACGTAAGTAGATTGAGAAAAACTAGAAATGGGAATTCCGTTTAGGGAGGAAGTAAGTAAGAAGCATGCAGGTTGAACCCATTTATCATGGAATGGAACAACGAAGGGGAGGCCACAGAACCTTGCCTTCAAAGGAGGAAGCTCGTTGCTATCGGCACACCCACTCTCTTCGCGAGGCGAGAAACCACTTCCCTCGCGTCGGTCACGTCCCTTCGCTGGTGAAGATCCTCCACTGCATGAGCCCTCGCACCGATCACACCCCTCCATCAGTCTAGATCGCACCACCGGTCAACCCCATGTGCCCCTTCGCTAGTGAAGATCTTCCATGCCCTGAGTCCTTGCACCGATCGCGCCCTCCAACGGTCGAGGTCCCACCATTGGTCGAATCCATACGCCCTTTCTCCAGCATGACCTCATGCATACCCAATTTCAATCTGGAACTCCAACTGAGAAGATGGGTTTAGTTGTGTAGGGATGAGAGACAAATATTTGGGTATATGGGGCTTTTCTTCCTAGGGGCATTTTCGTCCTTACAACACATGACTGATGGGCGTCACTTGCTTCCATTAGTAAAAGATCAATTTGGGACCGAAACAAAATATTAGGTACCACATTGTTACTTTTAAAAGTTGAGGTACCACATTGAAATCGAGTGTATAGTTTAGGAACTTTTTGTGTAGTTTACTCTAAAAATAAAGATCAAGAAGATAATCACTTCTGCGGCAACTCACGTGCATTGGTGATCCAATCTTGCATTTTGCTTGTCCGCATTATATTTGTTTATGATTAAAACTCTTAAAACCTTAATCATGGAAAAAATTCAAGCTATCCTCGATGTTATGCATAAGAAAATGAGGCTAAATCGATATGTTGTATTGAATCATTTAGAGGATAGGAAATGGTTTGCTCAGCCCATTGACCTACCTATTCTATTACCAATTGAACATGAGAATGATGAAGTAATGGATCTAGTACATAAATATCATGAGGACAAGGAACACAAAAGGAGAGAATCATTTGATCAAAAATCAAAATTGACTAATCCTCTAGATGCCCCTTCTACCCCTTGTCTAATATCGTCATTCCAATCTTACAACTCTCTGAGGGACGAAATTTACCAAACTCCACCTCATCCTTATCACCAGATTTGTCGAACGTTCTGCTAATAATAAACTCTCACAAGAAATCCAAATTCCATCTCAACATGAGAGCTTGACCTATTAAACAAGTACTTTAGATCAACTTGATTTGAAACTGGAAATCATGCCCCATGAGAATTCTACTACTACATTTTTGGATAATTTTGAGGATACGAATGGGGGAATTTTTCAGAAACTTGTAATTGAGAGAAAAGATAATGACAGTGATCTAACCCCTAAAATTCAAAGGACAAAGTCATAAATTTATGAGTTATATTTCATTATTATTGAGGAAGAATTTCTTGAAGCAATAATGCTGAAATATCCAATTGATTAACTCTGGTGAAATCCCTAATTTTTATCATTCACAATTCGAGCATGTTATTATGGAAATTCTTATCGATTTAGAAGTTTAAAATATTGACTTGGAAGAAATTATAACATATGAATTTTGGGACTCTGAAGGGCACGTTCTAGACATTGATTTTGGGGATAATCTTGGGATTGAATTCAATTTAAAAAATAGGTATTCTTAACTTAAATGAATCAGAATGAACTTTACAAGTCAAGTAATACACTTTCTGAAAAGAAGATGATCGACAAACTTCTATGTGCTCTTGGGAATGATTTAAATTTGGGAAGAACTGAAATAATGGAATATGATTAAAATTTGAACGTAAGATGAGAATGAATCTGAACTTGAATAAATTTTTAAGAATGATAAGAAAAGAGATATTGATAGAATATATGTTGATATTCCCTTCCCAAAAACCCTTGATCAGGTGTCAGAAGTCTTACTTGGTGACTCTCTGGAGGATGAGAAAATTGTGTCTAGCTCCATTTCCTTCCCAACATGGGAAGAAGAGCTACATCACTCGGTATATTATTCTCAATACATATTCTCTATCACTGAGTTGGTTGCATATCAGGATGACCTCATGTCCCTTAGTCCTTTATGGATCAGGACTTACCAACTCTGAGGATCCAATTTAGTTGGACCAATTTTCTATGGTGGCATTTTCATTGGTAACTTATATAGGGAAGATCACATTGATTACACACATATTTCCTTTGAGACCTCCCTCCTTCTCATACTTTGTATAATTAACACATGTTCAAATTGAATCATGATGGCTTGATGTATGTTTTGATTTGGAATCTATAAATGATATCATCCAAGATAATTATAGTGATAAAGAATGGAGATGATTATGAATTACAATTGGAGTTAGAGGATGTTATACACAACATTGTCAGCCTTCCGACTCGATCTATCACTTCTCCACACTTCATATTGTCAGTGATGAAATCCCATTATATCATCTCCACCCACTGGCCTCATCGTGATTTTTTAAATGCAAATGTCACAAAATATCGTGACATAGTTATTTCTATTCATGAAGCCCAATGGTGGCATTAAAACCAACATGTATCATAGGATTCCTCCCATAGTTATTTTTCATGTATTTTAATTCCTTTGATTTTTTTCTCCCAATTTTTTTCCAAATAAGTATGAGGGAAATGGAAAAATCAGTTGGAAAATAACAAAAATTATATTTCATCAAAGCATCCAGCACCCCTCCTTATATTCTACATTTTTCACTCTATGTTCATCATGGGGACATGGCTCATACCAAGGTTCAGGAAAGCGGTATGTGTATGCATTCGGACAGGTCACTGAATAGCGCTTAAGCGGTATGCGGGGGAATATGCGGGGTATATGCGGTTTCCTAATTTTTAATTTAAAAATATATATATATATATATATATGTGACTACAACAGAACTAAATTTATGTATAATTGTGGTCCAACAGAAGATATAAGAAAAATAACTTTCATATAGAGTTCAAAACAATCTCTATCAATCAAATATCAATACTTCAATAGAACGGTTAGCACACAAAATAGTTGACAACAATCAACAAAATAGAAAAGTTAGCGCACAAAATAACTCTATTATTGAATATAATGTCATTTATCTCTGTCGTTATAGTTATAACCGATCCTCCATCAAAATACCAAACATTACATATAATATATTACATTCATAAAAACTATTAGTTGACTAAATTAGTTTGCTAAATTATTAATACATTATTCTTTTTCTTCCTTACATGTTTACTCCAATCTCGTAGTACAACTACTTTGATGATGGATTTAAATGGTCATGGAATGCTTGTTTGGCATACATGCAAAAGGAAGGGAAAAGGTAGCACAAATAATACAATAAAAACATGGCACAAATTAACAAATAAACAAATAAATGTGCAAGCAGCCGCACAGCATGCATATGCGGCCCGCACAAGCGCACAGAGTGCATAATGGGAGGGCTTCATGAAAGCGGTGCGCTAAGGGCACCGCATACGCATATGCGGCCGCATATGCGGCCGCACGGGCCGCTTTCGTGAACAGTGGCTCATACATCACATTTTAAAAAATCATAAATACAAAAAATTAAACAAATCAAAAAAACTTTGCATTATTTTCTATATGTTTTTCAAAAATACAAAAACATTTAGAAATACCCAAAATTCCTAAAATTTTGTAAATTTTCTTAAAATCTTTTTGTTTAAAAATACAAGCAAAACTTTTCAAAAATCCAAAAATAGTTTCCATATTTTCTCCAATCTTTTGGCTTTTAAAGCTTAGTTTTTACAAGTTGTTGACTTGGACTTAGGAAACCATAATCCACCTAATTTCGTAGTATTTCATTAGGATTTAGTTTTTTTTTCTTCAAGTCTATTTTGGACTTAATTCCTCACGTTCTTTTATTTTTTATGTGGCAAACAAAATTTGTGTCTAACTAGATCATCTTGGCAGCTATAGCAATCTTTTATTCTTGATTGATTTCTTAACTCTTTGCACTTCACATGTGACTCAATTAGTTGGTGTGTGCAAGGAACCTTTTCCATATCTACCAAGGAAAGAGAGTGGCTACAGATGTAGAACCCGATGCATAAATGACTCTAAGGTTAAAGAAGTTCAGGTATCCAAGTTTAGGAATCATTTGTTCTCTATTCTGGGTCTATCGGTGAATTTACCTTATAAAATGTATCAAAAAAGTCACATTTTATACATGTACTTTCTTGATAGCCAACAACAACAACAAAGCCTTTTCCCACAATTAAGTAGGGTCGGCTACATGGATTCTTCGCCTCCATTCAGATCTATCTTGAGTCAATCCCGAACTTATATCCAAAAAACTAAGATCTCTTTGTACAGTCTCTTTCCAACACTTTCTTGATAGCCAATTATACAAAAATCCTACCAAAAGAAGCACAATAATAGATGTTTATTCCATAAATACAAATTCAAAGAAAAGATCTCCAAAGAGAAATCTACTTAAGTAGCCCATCTCTAACAAGTAAGTCACGTAGCAGAACGATGATGCCACTAACTTAAAAGTGGCCAATGAGACCCAGGGTTATGCTTCCCATAAAGAAAAAAATAAGATCTCCAGACCAAAGCGGTCTACGGAAAATTACAGAAAATCCAAGTTCTCTATAATTTGTAACCATCTCCTTTTGCTGACAATGAAACGAGAATAAGCCTAGGCTTAGACAGAATAGAGTTTTTGGATTTCAGGAATCAAAAGGTACACTACCTTAGATTATACAGTATACTTTTCTCATAAATTGGGAAGAGATATAACCTTCACACACAGTTTGAAATAAATTTAAGGTTAAAGAGGAAATCTATTGATCAGGATGACCTGACTTGGCATTCGGACGAAACAGCCTAAAATTGATAGAACTTGAGGATCATCGAATGAAATACTCGAATCTAAGTGGATTCTGAACACATTATTAATCTAAATGTCAACACCAGTCCTAGGTTTGTTATTTGTTCAAACTTGAGTAAAATCTCAGGACTTTGTGGGTATGTCTACTACAAACCCTCTTTCTACATTCTTTAATCATTTTCCTGTTTCTCTTTGCATATCATTATCTTGCTTGGGACTAGTTGGATTTAATCATGGACATGTGATGAATTATAGGTTTGATATACTTAGATGTCTAAGTTGTGAAAAATATGAGCAATTTTAATGATATTTATCATCATTTTTGCATAAATATTCACTTCTTATTTTTACATGATTTGCTAAATAAATTCACTAAAAGAAACACATAAGGAGAAGAAAAACCTAAAATCATTCCTCAATCAATGAAAGTAACTTAATTTTTATTCATTAATTCTTAGACCATAAGAGTATATCCTTATTATTAACAAAAAAAAGTATTCTCTTATAGATGTTTCTAATTAGTCTCATTTCTCTCTCTCCCTCTCTCTCTCTCTTGTTGTTTTGCAAGGCCAAGATATAGGCCTAAACCCACGTCTTCCAAGTTTCAGCCAAAATAAATATAAAGAAGAGGTGATGAAATCTAAACCAAAGGGGGGCTAACGTCAGACCCTCTTCTTCCTTCTCTATAGAATCACATGGGGTGACACCCCTTCTCCTTCCCTCGTCCAACCAACAAAGTTGATTTTTCCTCTCCTCCCCTTTCATGCAAAACACCACGAAGGAGGGTGGCCTCCTGCCCAGCGCAAGGTGGAATAAAAGAGAACAGAGGGCTTTGATCCCTGATCAAGAAAACCCAACATGGCTTTAAGTCCTAGACTCGCATCCAGATCCATCTCGGGCCAAAATCCCCATCCTTCGAGCACTCATGTCTCTGTTGTCACTAGTTGCGAACTCTCCACCTCCATTTATGCAGGTGATAACTGCATCACCAATCCCACACCTCCTCGAGTCGAAGCTCCTCTTCCTGGAGATATGTTCGTCGTCACGCCAGATGATTCTCATTTCATCACCTTTATTCTATTTTTTTGACCTTAAAAACCTTAGCTAATGCATGTAAATAACATTATTTTGTACAAATTAGCATCCATTATTTAATGTATTTATTGTATACAAAATAATGTTTTTAATGATAAAATTAGATAATAAAGAGAAGAAAAGAAAAGGAACAAAATACCAAAGGTAATTTATGACCCTAAATCCAGAGACCAAGTCAAGAATTAAGTTGGTCGATAAAGAATAAAGTAGGGGAGATAATGGCCAAGAATACAATAAAAATTCCATTTATTCGTTTTTGACACCTATTTTATTCTTTATTATTTATATCTCAAATAAAGAAACATTGTCATGAAAATTATAGATAATAATGTAAATAAAAATTATAAAATTGAGTTTATACAAAAATGATATACAATATTATTTTTATACACAAAATAAAAATCCAAAACCCTTCTTCACAGACTTATATCTTTCAAATAAAAACAAAAAATATATAAAAATCACCTTTAATTGTATATAACTTTTAATGAGCTATTTTATAAAGGTGGTTTCATATTTTTTGGAGCTAAGATGTGAAAGTTATGTTTTGGGCCCTTATTGTACATTATACCCGATTAAAATATTCATTTTATTTATTCTTTATTATTTTTAGTATTCCATATTTTTATAATTTTGTAAATAAAATTATTAATATATGTACATATTAAAACCAAAATAAGACCATGAATAATAAATTAAAATAAAATATGTATATGGAATACATAGATAAATATACAATAACTATACCTATACGATTTATATACCTATTTATTTAAAAATACAAATAACATAACAAAATATAATAAAAATATATTTTTACATCTAAAAATAAGTTATAAATAAATATAATAATAAAATAAAATAATAAAATAAATTATACAAAATAAAAATAAAATAGTAAAAACATATATGACGATACTTATAAATACACCCCTGATAATTAATTTGTAAAAAATAACATCAAATAAATAAATAAAATCATAATAAAATATTAAATAAAATAATCAGTATTTTTATTTTATTATAAAAAAATAATAAAATCAATTACTATTTTTAAATAATTATTTTTTAGTAAATAGGCAGTTTTATCCTGTAGTACCCTAATGTGGGCCAATCAGAGCCTAGGGTTTGTTGACCTCCGATCAATTCCCCCTAGCGCCTCTGACCTGCATCAGAGATGTCTTTTCCCCCATTTTCATCCATTTTCTCTGCTCGATCCTCTCTTTTGTCTCCTCTCTTACTGCTTTTCGCTACTATACTTAGGGATATCTCTCCTTAAGTTTAGGGGGGACAGTCTGAGTACGATTTGTTTGTTCCCACCCTTGACCCTCCTTGCCTTGTGTACAGTCTACTATACTTAGGATTATTTGATCCTAAGTACAGGGAGGATGGTCAACCTCTGATTCATTTATTTCTTCATTCTTTCATCGTTGTATTATAGCCTTTTCTATACTCAGTATGAGTTATGAATTCTCTTTCTCTCTTCGATCTATGAGAACATAGCTCAAGCTAAGTATAGGGCGGTCGTATATACTATGCATATATTTTAGCCATAACTCGAACTTTCATATTTTAAATAATATGGCTAAAATACTATGCATATATATACTTATATAATTCATTAACTCAATTAATAAATAATGCATATTTTCCCTCAAATTTTTTTCGTATATACTGATTAATAAATCAGGTTAAAATATTTTTGCGAAATAATTTGAAAAATAGTTTGACCCCTTTGGAATTCTTTTTGTAAATTGTTTTCAACCTTTGTAAAAATATTTTAATTTGTAAAAATTCTCTTTCTTTGTGTGAAACAAATTGCTTTGAAAATCTATTTGCAAATGGTTTGTAAAATTATTATAAAAATATTTGAAAAATTTATATATACTGTTTGAAAAATCTTTGCAAAATAGCTTTCAAATGTTTGTAAATATTTGCAAAAAATTCTTTTGTACTATAGTCTTCAAAATTGTTTTCAAATAAGTTTGAGAAATAGATGCATAATTTAAAAATAAAAATAATAAAAAATACATTTAAATAAATTTAAATAAAATTATTTACCAATTGTATATACATGTATATAATAAAAACCAACATCCAACCTATAAATTCTTTAAATTCTTAATTCTTGTAAATAAATAAAAAAGAGGCATGCTCGTGTAAATAGTTTTATATGTTTTATATTTTTGTGTCAAAAGTTTTTCTATTTGCAAAATATTTTGAAAATTGCATCATTTTTCTACATTGTACATAGCATATGCATAAGCATTCACATTTTGTCAGATTGAGCTTAATGATTGAACTAGTCTAAGTAAAGTCGAAGATTGGAGCTCGGTTGGTCCTTATTGCACCTAACTTCACTGATACCTCATGGGAACTAGGTTTAAGGTAACTCATGTCTATTCAAACTTAATTCTTTGAGACTAAGGTATGGGTTCAAGACACCTCAACTGACTAACTAGAACTTTTCGTGACACACGCTTGACTCTTGTCGGTTGTGGCCTAACTTGAACATTTGCACCTTTCATGTGGCTCAAATCGGTTGGAGTGGTGAGGGGATTGGATTTGTCGGTCTGAGACGCACACTAGTGGAAACATTCATCCTCATCTAGGGAGGGAAGTGCACCCCAACCCGTCCAGTAGACACGAGGTCTAACGACATGAGAGTGTGGGTTGCAATAATGCTTCAAAAGAGGGATAGTCTTCTGTTTCAAGAGGAAAACTCCTTATGTAAATGATGTTGTATATAGTATTTCAAAAAAAAAACTTTAAAAAGCAGACAAGCTTGATTGAAAATAAAAATGCATGCTGGAGTGTATATATTTGTACAATCAATAAGTAAGCTTGAGATTCAAAGTTATACCATGTGAGCCTGCAGATGGATGAATTGACTACACTGGTCATGCATCCCCGGATAGGTAGCTACACTGACTACTGTCCATTTTCTCTTCACCTCATCCTTTTGAGTCAGATGCATTTGAACTTAGAAGGCAATACTGCGCTCCTCAGGGAAAGAGTTGCTAGATCGGGGAATCATTGGGTTGTCATTTTGGAGAAGACAGTTCTTTTGTCATTACAGTTGGAGAGAGCCATTATAACTTACACCGTACAAATCAGCTGCATAGTCATAATGGTTTGTGTATGATGTAGGCTAGTTTTAACCTGGATATTAAGGTGGTTTGAACAGAGTTCTGTGACTTTCGAAGGCTGTTGTGTTCTCAATTTGGTTCCGGGCCAGGTTCCACACATATCCTCACACCAAGGTCTAACTTGAGCTCTAAACTTTGATTTTGTGAAAAACAAATTTGATAATTAAGACCAATTCCATTTATTCATTCTTTTTCTTTTCTTATTTATTCCTTTTGTACTTATTACACAAAGTGTTTTCTAGGGACTAGCGAAGGCAAATATAGGAGGGTGATGAATCTCCATTTCATCACTTTTATTCTATCATTTTGCCCTTATAAACTCTAGCTAACGCATGTAATAGCATTACTTTGAACATATTTGCATCCATTATTTACTGCATTTATTGTATATAAAATAATGTTTTTAAGCCAAATTATAGAATAAAAGAGAAGAAAAGAAAAAGAATAAAATACCAAAGATATTTTATAACCCTAAACCCTGAAACCCAAGTCAAGAATTGAGTTGGCCAACAAGGAATAAAGTAGGAGAGATTAAGGGCCAAGAATACAATAAAAATTCCATTTATTCGTATATTATTAATTCATTATTGACACCTAATTTATTCTTTATTATTTTTACCTCCAAATCAAGAAACCTTATATATGAAAGTTGTAGATAATAATGCAAATAAGAATAAAATTTGAGTTTTTACAAAAATAATATATTGTTTTATTTTTATATACAAAATAAAGCTAAAATCCCAACTTCACATATCCATGTCTTTCAAATAAAAACTCAAAATATATCAATACGCGATTAAAATATTCATTTTATTTATTCTTTATTATTTTTTGCATTTCATATTTTTAGAATTTTGTAAATATCATTAATAACATATGTACATATTAAAACCAAAATAAAACCATGAATAAGACATTAAATAAAAATATGTATTTGAAATACATAGATAAATATACAATAACTATAAATATACAATTTGTATATATATTTATCTAAAGAAACAAATAACATCACAAAAATATAATACAAGTATATTTATACATCTAAAAATAAGTTATAAATAAAATATATAAAATAAAAATTAAAATAGTAACAACATAGATGAATATACCTATAAATACAACCCTAATAATTAATTTGTAATAAATAACACCAAAAATAAATAAAAATCATAATAAAATACTAAATAAAGTAATAAACATTTTGGATTTATAATGAAAATTTAATAAATAAATTACTATTTTTAATAATTACTTTGAATAAATGTGCAATTTTATCCTGCAGTACCCTGACATGGGCCAATCAAAGCCTAGGGTTTGTTGACCTCCGGTCAACTCCCTTGGAACCTCTGACCTACGTCAGAGCCGTCATTTTCCCCCATTTTCATCCATTTTCTCCTCTCGATCCATCGATCAATCGTTATCGAGCCCTCAGCAAATATGTTTGTTCATACTCCAGGATCCACGTTGACTTCTGAGATTGCTCGTACATGCGTTAGATTCATTCCAATCCGCCGGTGAATAAGGGTGCATACACGTGTTTATAAATAAGAACCTTCGACCTCATTCTCTTTTTTGGTCATTATCCGAACCATTGAGCCCCTAACCCTCAACCTAGTGTGCATCCCAGTGACAGAGGGAGGTCCCCTGAGGTGTTGGCGTGGCTGGAGGAGGGCGAAAGTGAACCCAAGGTGGTTGTTTGGCCACTTCTGCTCCCTACCCTCGACATTAGGCAAGAACTTCATATTTCCCTTTCTTTAGTAAGCTTTTAATTCCTACTTTTCTATTACGCATTTAGCTTAGAGCTTAGACCTTTGTTTTAGCCGTCGATGCCCGCTTGCGGCGAACATTTTCACTGTGTACCAGTTGAGCTTCAATCCGCCTTCCGCCTTGCACTCACTCACCCTTCACCCTCTCGTCACTCCAGGCACCTCAGTTACCCCCATATCCCTAGTGGATCTGGAGATCTGCTCTCACTTCTCTACCATCCGTCGGAGAGCGTCGCCCGGCCATATCCTTCATCCATTCCCCTTTCTCACGGGACGAGGCAGTTTGCCCTCAACCCTAGTTTTGTCTTGTGTAGATTCAACGAGCAAAGAGATGCCTGAGGATAATTTTGCTTGTGGTTGGAGATACCTGGAGCACCACTTACACTACGACCTCGTGGTGGTGCTTCGGTGTTATTCATGTCATTTTGAGACCCCAATCGATAAATGTGGCCACCATGAACCTTTTGAAATTTGTCGTGATGCCAACCATCACCGGAGATGCGAGGGGAAGGAGATTGAAGCTCGCCATCCTCGACATTTTTCAATGTTCTTCCTCCCACGCCCTCCACAGTCTGATCGTTGAGGATCCCCAGTTACTACAGCCACAGTTGAATCACGTTGAGCATCAACCATCAGATCGCCTCCTGTAATCTAATCTCCACAGTGCATCCACGAATCATCATCGCACTCCGAGGAGTCGATAGGTATTTAAGTGTGCATCATCAGACCGTCCGTTCCCGTGCTATTAAGAGTAAATTGCATATCTTAACCCCACCTTTTTGTATTTATCAAATAGTTCTATAAATAAAATGTGTAGTTTAAATAAAATGGACATTTTGCATGTAGGTTCCCGCACTTATTATAAATTGCATTTTGGTCCTATCCAGCTCAGCACAGGTGTCGTCCCACGTGAGTTGGGTAATTTTCTAGGAATACCTTGCAGCTTTGTGTACTTAATTTTAATCTAATAAAATTGAAAATACATTGTAAATATATGGAGAAATTACAGCAAGGACCTTGGACTTTATTTTGTTTGCATATATACCCTTATCAGTTTATGAAGTTTGGAGCTTGAATTTCATTTATCAGAAATAGCACCCTTGCTCTAAAAATCAAGCAAAAATAGGGTTAGATGCTTGGTAGCATGTACTTTCATGTCCCATATTTATTTTGCATTTTTGGATATTTAACCATTTATTAAAATAAAACGAACATGTTTTTATTGTGTCTAACTTATAAAATACCAAAGATATAGAAAACATTATGAAAATTTCAGAAATTTTATATGTTGTCTATTTTATCATATTTTCATTCTTGACCAAAAATAATGAAAAATGGAAAAAAAACTCATAAAAATTGGAAAACCCCAAAATCCTTGATAAAAATATACAAAATTCTCAAACCCACCTAAAAATATATTTTTTTTATTTTATAATTTTTTTTATAAATATTTTTAAATCAAGGCGGGTTTGAGTAATTTTGGACTTCATTCCTATTTTTAATATTTAAATAACTTTCACCTTATTATTAAATCCCTAATTTGGGATATTGTTGACTTTAAAACTTCATAAAATTAGAAAATAAATCCAGAAAAATCACAGAAACATTAGAAAAATATATATAATCCAAAATAAATTTATTTATTGCATTTTATTTATATTTATTATTCTTTATAAGTATATTATCCTATGCGGAATATATAGCCTTATATTGTATATATCTTTAATAAAAAAGAAATATCAAAATCTAAAAATAAAAAAAAGAAAATACAAAATCAAAAATATATAAATGTAAAAACAAAAATACATAGAAAATATAATAAAATTAAAACCCATAAAAATAATAAATGGACAAGGGAAAAGAACAAATTTTTGCGCTTAATTTCGCACAATCTACCATTTGCTCCCTGAGTTCGACCTCTACACATGCTTAAACCTATACACATTTTTTGTATATTTATAATAAATTTCAACTCCACATTTTTGGCATTCATTGTGTTAATTTATATTGTGGGTTATTTGTTGATTGAAGATTGGGTTTTGTGAGCGGTCAACGTATCGACTGGATCTCTTGCCTTGTGAGATTTATGGAGCCTCGCCAGATCATCTTCATCAAATAGTGTTGTTGCCGGTAAGCAACGCCGCATAGATTGGGATTATTTATTTGTTCAATCTATCGTTTATTCATTTATTTTATTGGCATTTACTTATTCTTTCCATTTATTTATTTTTATTATTATTTGAGATTAAATGTGAACTGTCTGACACTCCTTCTTGTTTAACTTTTTTACGAGGGACCGCTATGTGAGGGAGGACTTCTCAGGAAGACCAATGTACCCAAGCAAGGCAGAGCCAGCTTCAAATCTAGCTAGCTAGAGAGAGCAGCAAGGGAAGACGAAGTAAATTCTTAAAGATAGTCTCTTTCTTTCTTTCTTTATTTTTTATGCATTATTATTTTGTATATTTATATGAGAGAGTGACAATTAAGTTGTAATAATTTGGACTCTCCAGACTCGACTACTACACGAGGTCCATTACCCAAGGGATTGTTCCCTTGGGGGCTTCGTCGTGTTTTTCGTATTTTCTTCATTTTTTTATTTCTTTCTCGATTTTTATTTTATTTATTTTGTGTGAATGAGACCTAGCCTAGGACTTGGTTTCTCAGTAGATTTAAGTCCAAAGCCCTAATATCTTTATATGTATTTATAGATTCGCTTCTGGACTTAATCAAATCATAATAGTTAGATATTTGGATTCAAAACCGCACACGGTGAGAGACATCATTCCAACTAACAAGACCCGTTGTGGCAGGCATTGAGATGTCTCACAAGATCAGACTTTAGGATTTGTCTCCGAATGATTAACATATGATGCTTCATGATAATAGCAACTACTATTTTAGAGCGATTTTATTAGATTTCATTGCATTAGTGTAGTTTTCAATTCGGTTATGCATCTCACATGGAGGGAGCAGGGAAGCACTGTAAGTCTTCTAACTTTACATGAATCAATGATTCTTGATTTGCATGGCTTTTTCCATCCTTCTCCCTCTAATCTTGACCACCTAGGATGATAATAGAATTGGAAACTCGTTAGGCTCGTGCATTGAAAAATACAAAAAAAGTGATAACCAAAATAAAATTGGGACTGGTAACTCTATTGGACCTCTAAAAATAAACATGATGGATTCATTTACTTGGGGAGAGCAACACCCTCATTGTATGTGCATTTTATTTCTACGTACACACTAAGGATTAGTGCCCCAACTCCAGGCCTATCTCTGTGTTTGTACAACATTGTATTGCTCACCAAACTCTAAAATGGAAAAGATAAAAGACCACCATCTCTGTCTTCACTATGTTGAGTAGGTGAACTGGGGGTTTGCTTTATACTTTAATTATGATTTTGAGTCCATCTGTGTTTCATCTTTCTTCGAGTTTTCAGTCCCATGAGCGTGTGATATTTCGATCATTGAGTCTCTCTACCTATCTTGTTTATATATTTCTTCATTTGCATCTGAGTTGTGATATCAGGTCTTGATCTTCACCGTCTTAGTCAAATTTCGCGTCTACCCTCTTGGCCCATATCACCTTTTGGTCCGTTGTTATCTCACCCACCCTCCTCGCTCCCTCTACGCCATCCCTTCTTTCACATGCGATTGCTACACATGTAGAAAGGGCCCGCATCGAGGTTTATGGTTGACATTGATTATTTGAGTAAGCCGGGCAGGTTTGAGGATGCTGAGATTGATGTACTACATTTTGTGGATATGACTTCGGTTTTGTGCATAGAGCCTGTTGAGGATTTTGATGTTTGCACGGTCACAGGTGTGATTAATTATTGAGGATTTTTTTACCTCACACGTCGGATTGAGGAGGTGATTGATTCCCGATGATTGATGAAATTCCATGAGTTATGATTTGACGATCTATTCTTTGATTCCTCCCATCTTGATTCAGATGTTTGGCTTACTATCTATTTTTGTAACTCATAGTGAAGGTGCCCGAAACCCTCATGATTTCACTCATTTTCTTGACTACTCCATCCTCAATCTCCTGACTCTCCCATCTACCTTTGGCACTTAGAGGATTTCTTTCAACATCTGGATCCATCTCAACTGATTTGATTGACTTGAGGGACCATAATGTGACTGACATGATTGCTTTTTCTCCCTCTCATGATCTTTTGTCCTCTTATTAGTGATTGGTTGATGTTTTTAGGACTTGAGAGCATTATCATGATCTTCATTGACTTAGTTTGCATTACTCCCCGAGGACTATCTGCGATAGGATGTGACACATGATTTATGCTCTTTACGATCCTCGCAAGGATGAACCATCTTCTTTTTATTATTACATGCTTAGTGGCATTATGATCCCCGAGGGTTATCTGCAGGACCCTGCTATAATTTCTCGATCCTTCGGTCTCTTCTGCTGAGTAGTCGATTTGTCGCCTACTGAGACCATGCTTGTTGATCCATCTGATGGATATGACTCCTTTGAGTCTGCTCACCTTGACAACCCTTGCAAGGATGAGCTCTGTTTTGATTATTCATTGACTAGTATGTACCACTCCTTGAGAGTTATCTGTGGGAGGATACATCATTTTGTAGATACTCGGCTTCACTTCTGGTGTCTCCAATCTGTTGGAGCATGAAGATAAGTCTTCTGGTTTGTGTAATGAGTCTCCTCTCTGTTTGTGTCTCTAGTATGTGGGAGCATCGGACCAAGTCTTCTGAGTATTTTGAGATATCTGACTCATCTGAGTCTGCTCATTGGACCAAATCTCTTGATCTCATCACACGAGATCTGACGTCTTCTTCACGAGCAAGGTGCACCGAAGGAGACAGAGATTACACGAGCAAATACTGGGGCAGCATAACGACGATGCTGCGACGATGGAGACTCTCTCAATGGCTCCATGGTGGACGACCATTATGAGATAGAAAGAGAGGCTTGACATGTGGAGAAATGGAGAGGGAGAGAGAGCATTCGTAATCGTGTGTTTCGAAGAGCAAGGGGTGCCACTTCATATAGGGTTTTGGGAGTCCATGGATCCCAATCCATGGACATCACACAATCAATGGATGAGATTGATTTGTGTTTCTTTCAATGACCACGATCTAGTTGTGAAAACACAACAACAATTTATTTTTAAATTAATTTATATTGATAAATCAATATAAGTTAATTTCAAATCAAATCAATTGGCTAGTCTTGGAGATAATGAGGAGACTAATCACATCTCCTAAAAAGGGAGACGGCTACCATCATCTCATGAGATCTCATTATCTCATGATATCTCCAATATTTACAACAGCATTTGTTGTAAATAATTTCACAAAAATAATTCATAATTATCTTGTGAAATATCACAATTATGACACTGAAAAAATGTAAATCACATTCACATCTCAAAACAAAATGTAAATTATATTTTCAATTAATTATCCAATGTGAATCCAATTCACATCAATAATTAATCAACAAATATATATAAAAAATAGCTCTCTCTTATATATTATAAATCACATTTATAATATATATGATTGATATGGATAGTTCTATCCACATTATTCATACCAAGATAATTAAATCACATTTAACCACCTTGGAACTATATTCTCATGTGCCCATATAATATGAATCACATTCACATTATTCACATCTTTGATAATTAAATCAAATTTTATTATCTTAGATAACTCTCTTTATAATATGAATCAAATTCATATTATTTATGATAATTAAACCACATTTAATTATCCATTTCTCAATGCTCGGATACAAATATCAATAATGAAATTATCCATGAACTCTTTCAAGGATAATGCGCTTTCTCTGCAGATACTTCGAGATAAGGACATGGCGATTGTATTCTTCCACGTATAATGACTTAGATATTGAGATCACATCTCAAATCCAGATCTTGCGGACCTCCCATAGATGTTTGATTAAATCAAAGCCATAGATCTAATATTCTCATTGTATCTGAATCACATTCAGATCAATGTCCAACATTTGGACTAAGATTAGATCACTTATCTATGAGAGGAGTCCCTAAAATCCAGACATATTTCATCATACCCTCAGAATGGAAGTGTCATGGTTATACAATCGTTTATGATCACATCACCCTCAGGTATTTCCAATACATGTACATCATGCATAGTGGAAGACCCAGATTAAACCCGAAGTATTAGATCTCTTTCAGACTGTCTACTTCAGGGTTTCATCGTTAAGTTTTCTCATTCGATTATTGGGAGTCGGCATCGATCATATACTTTCCAAAAGCATATATCATACATAGGTCTTGATCATATACTTTCAAAAAGTATATATCAAACCTATAAATTCATTCAAGCTTCCAAAGCGAGACGACCATGCATGGAATTTGATACTTCCCGATATCTCATGAGTGAGCTCATGTCTTCCAGTTCAGCAATGAACATGTAAGATCCTTTTGAGAGATCATATTACTCATATGCCCTTGCATGCACACCAGTGCGCCGGTGTATAGACCTTGGTTAGGTCATCAACCTATTGGTCTGCCAAATGCACATACTTAAACATATAGTAACACATCTGTCTCCGGTCAGAGGATGCGTGATCCTTTAGAGAAAAGGTAGCCATCTCCTTCTCAGGCTGGAGATCATCTCTTAACAATCAATTGGCAGTGCTTGATGAGTCCTTAATCTAAGTCTTTAGATATTCATCCAAGCACCAGCCTCTATGATTCAATAATTGAATCAACAGTTGTATGATCATTAAGATGGCAATGGTACATAACCCTAATTGTACTAAGGGACCTATTACGTAAATTAATCATTCTTCATTTCAGATCAGGGAATGATACTTGCAATAACATTTATTGCATAATGACTCGCCATGGGCTCGTATGTCCAACAATCTCCAACTAGCCCAAAGAGCCATTAATGGGCTAATCATTTAAACCCGCGCTCATGTGACAATCATAGGCTATTTAGAAAAATAGCTAAGTAAGCTAATCAGTCACTCTGATCTCGAGAGACTATGCCAAGTCCTTTTACGACACTTGCATATCCTCAGTAATAGTGCTCGCATCCAATGCGAATGCTACATCTTATGCAACCAATACTCAATCTTCTTAGTTAAAGTATCCTTGACACTACAACTCAATAATTATTATAACCAGTATTTACATAATCCTTATCAGAATACCCTTATTCCTGTAGATCTCTATCTCCTAAGGTATCTGCAGTTAAGACCTTTAGATTACTATCCATAAGTCTTAATTACTTGAATATAATATTTAGAGATCACAATATCGAAAGTCTTGTCATCTTTGAAGATTTTGTTATTATTGCAACTAAGAGTTTTATCTCCCTATTAGGATTAGTAACAATTTACTACTCCCACTGCATGGTAGACATCTGGCATTTGTACACATCTAGCATACACTCGGCTTTCCACAACTGACGCACAAGGGCAAGCAGTTCTCGCATTCACTTCCTCAACTCCTTGAGGTGTTATCGCTTTAGATAGGTCAGTGTCATATCTTAAGGAAAGGAAGCCTTTCTTGGAATTTTTTCAGAAAATGAAAATGTCCAAGGCGTACCACTAATGTAACGGTTCCAATGCCCTCTTCTCTTTGCTTCTGAACACATTCAGAACAAAGATCTAGAGGTATCCTTGAGATAATATCTCAATGTATGGAATAACCAGATTATAAAATACTTATTATTATCCTTATATTATTCCGAATGATTAGGATATCATCTACATTTAGCGCGATGAACACAATGGCACTCCCACTAAGCTTCACATGGTTCATCAAGATTCTATTTGAAATCATAACATTTATAATTTCATCAAATCTTATGTTCCAACTACAAGAAGCTTATTCGAGTCCATAGATGGAGTTATTAAGCTTGCACACCTTCCTTTCCTCAACATGAAGCCCTAGGGCTACTTCATGTGAATAAACTCGAAGAGGTATTCATAGAGGAATGCAATCTTGACTCACATCTTGAAGATGTCATGGTCAAGTTGTGTAGCTATGGTTAGCAATATTCTGATGGGTTTAAGCATGGTTACTGTAGAGCAAGTCTCATTGCAAGCAATGTCTTCTCTTCAGTGTGTCTCTTGAGGATACGAATAGTGTTTTGAATGTCTCTACCTTCTCATCAGGTTCTCTCTTTCTCTTGAAGATCCATTTACACCTTAACGGGTCTTACCCATATAGGTGGATCCTTGAGGGTCCATATACAACACTTGTATATGAAGTCTACTTTAGACTTTATTGCTAACATCCATCTTTCCAAGTCATGATCTTTAGAAGCTTCATCACATGAAGTAAGATCATTGTCAGGATTTAACTGACACATGGAACACATCCTCAAACTTATTTGAAGAGGTATTATTGTTTCATCTTTTATTGTCCTTTTAGTTTTCGATTTCAGGATCCTCATTACCTTCTCAAGATTTAATGAGTTCCTTCACTTCATTTCTTCTTGATTCTCAAGAGTCTCATCCTCTAAGAATCACATTCTCAGAGATGAGATCGTTTCAGAATCTCAAGTCATGAAGTAGGTATCCAATACCATCCTTTATTTTCCTAATGAAGTAGCACTCTCTGGTGCTAGACTCCATCTTACTTGCATGGAACCTTAGTAAGGATATATATTGTAGTTTCTACTACATATATACTTGGAAACTAAGAGGTAATTATGCTAATATTTATCATTGACCAAATCATGACACACATGATCTAATTGTATCTCCCTACAACTCTATTGAGTTTAGGTATATGAGGAGGAGTGAGATAAGTCTTATCTCCATAAGGTATTCCTTGAATTCGTCTATTGGGTATTGACTACCTAGATTAGATCAAATTCATTTTCATCTTCCTTCAAACTTTGGTTTTAAATCAAAATTGTGAAATCTTTGAACATTTCAAAGGTTTATAAGGTGAAGGGAAGAAATCTCATATCACAAATAATCATTAATATATATCACATATCCATAATGTTTATTCTGATATAGATAATCCACATACATCAATATGTATGAGATATTGAATACCTAAGCATCTAACACCATTCCTAGAGAAGGGTGTATTGGACATTTAACTTTGAATACAATATTCATAAGTATGCAAGTTTTGAAATTTTAGACATTCTAAAGTTTCATCTCTTACTAGTCTATTGATCAAATCAACAGACAAATGTCCAAGGCTTGATGCTAGATCATTGTCAAATGATCTTCATCCTCCTATTGATCTTTTAAGGTTTAATTTTCAGTATTACAAATCTTAATGAACTATTCATTAATTTTCTAATTTAGTAGAATCCACTTGATGCTAGATTACTATCTGAAATATATCCATCATAACTCTCTATGATAGGTTTATTCCAAAATTCATGTTTATTTCCAACACTTAGAAATAAATTATGAGTGTATTCTAATATCCATGTCATAGAGACATTCTCTAAGACTAAGGACTCTTCCATTGAAATTAAGAAGTCTATCAATCCAATGGAGATTGTTGCAACCATTGCATCAATATCCATGTAGATGACTCATTAAACTTGAAGATCAAATTCTAGTCTTCTAATACATATGCAACCAATTACAAGTGTTATTAGAAGAATGAGATACAATTACTAGACTTTGATCTTATCAAATAAGAAAGTGAATTTCAATGATTATATATAGATGTATATTATTTCGATGCATTATCTGGGTCCTTCTCTAAGTATCCAAGATAGTCTAGATAGTCATACTATTAGTACATCGACTTATTGCACTATTGGTATTCATCCAACTCTTTAGATGTCATATGTATGGAAACCATAGAAGTACAGTCAACTCCTTGACTTTCCTTCCAATCTTGGGTCCAACCCATGCCTCCATTGCACTCCTTTGATCTATAAACAACAATTGCGTAAGACGAAGGATCTCTCATATTGAATTCAAAAGATTTCAATATAAGAGTATTTCTACATTTCACATGCTTCATTCAATTCATACAATATGAATATTATCAATCCTCAAGAATGACAAGAGAGTAGATAGTAGAATGATGACACTCATCGTATCTACATACATCTTAAATCTTAAAATCATTGGTTCAGGTAGGTATTCAAATATTTTACATACATCATCTCTTATAGAGCCATCATTCTACATAATGCACTGAACCATGTCATTCATGATTAAATGTCGAGAGCACATATGTATGCCAGAACATCTTCTTAGATTTTATAAGGATTATTTGACATTACGATCATCATCGACATGTCACTCCAAAGTACATTCTATGAGATCAACACTATAGAGACACACAAACCCTAAGGTTGTAGTCCTATTGTCTATTTAATTGTTATTCCTCATTATTATAAGGAAACTTGCACATTGCAACCACATACATTATTTGTCCAACTGCAAGTGCAAACTTGATCATGGATCCAATCTATGATATTATACTGTTTATTATTGAGTACAGTATTGAGTGGGTTTAATGAAGGATTTCTGAAATAATAAATCTACGTGTTTATATATATTATATATATACATATTTTACTTTGATTCAGGAGTTTTTATATCAAAGTTGTCTTGCCTTGTGAACAATGAAAGTTCATTCCCTTAATCACTTTCAATGTAAGAGATATACTTACCATTATATCTCAAGCAAGATCTATGATGTCCTTCCTTATCTTTGTCACATCCCAATAATATGAGAACATGTGACTCCGATAAAAAGAAACGGGAACACATTCCGCCTTACAAGTCCAACTTGCATTTCCCAATTCGATCTTTAACACCTAGGCCCACCACTCCTAAGGCGATGTTGACCCGTTGTTAATTGAACCAACTGTCAACATGCTTAATACTCGCTATACGTAATCCAATATCGCCCCAATAATATGAGGACCTGATATTGGGGTCACTACGTATACGGCCTTAGTCTTTCGAGAAGCAAAGAGCCCGATCCAAATGGATTGTATGCAAGAGCTGTCACTTTGGACAGGCATCTCCGACACACAATATTTGACGACGAAACTCTTCACCTTGACGGGAGATCATGGATGTCACTTATGTGATCCTTCACCTCATATTCAAAATTTAATTAATTATCATGAATCATATTCATGTAATTAATTTTTCTAAGGAAAATACACATCTATCATAATAGAGTGTATTAATTGGATATAAATAATTTAATCTCATTAAATCAATTATCAATCTAATTCAATCATCAAACTTTATTATTACCTGAAATAATTGTATTATCTCAAAGTATGTATTATTCAAACCTTATAATTAGAAAATACATCATGATCTCTCAAGCATCATCCATTCCGTACCCGTTGTCATGGCCAGTACCGACGGTAGTGGGACAGACCACATACGGTGCAACCTTCTACCCCAACGCTCCCAGACTAGGCACCATATCCGCCTCGGGAAAAAATAATGCTGAGTCAATCACTTTGTACTTAAGATGATCATCGATTTTTCAACAGAAATTATACCATATATTAATAATTAAAACCATTTTGATTATAAGAAAATTTGCTAAATAAATTCCTAAAACCTATTCAAGTAACAAGTTTGATGAAAGTGTATCAAGTAACCAATTGGTGATCTAGGTCTAATCTAATCGTTCATTGATCGAGACAATGTCATTTGAGGGAAAAATTATAATTCTAATATTTCCCAAATATTATCCATAATTATTATAGGAAATTAACCATTAATTTCACCAGATTCTTAAATGGCAATCACAAGGTTCATGGTTGAGTGTAAAATTTTCAACAGTGACCCCTACTCACTAAAATTAACATATCTCATTTATTTTAAATCCAAATTAAGCAAAATAAATTTCTAAAGTTTGATAATTTAAACGGAACCCAAGTAATAACAAGTATTTTCAGGTATTTTAAAACTGTAATTAACTCTTTAATTACGTCATTATTCGTCATCCTCGAAACAGTGGATATATGGTTATTAAAAAGATCATATCTTGAGTTATAGGATTCCAAATCACACAAACTCAAATCCTATGGTTTCCTTATTTAATGGGGACCATTATCCAAATGATATTTTTGTGTTTAATTATTTTAAACAGGACCGAAATGTATCACAAAATAGGGCTTCGAAAATTGAAATGTGAAAAATTTTTCACAATCCCTTATGAACCCAAGTCTTCTTAGGTTTATTGATACAATCCAAAACCTCCAACCTGGTGCTCTGATACCACTTGAAGGATATGGGTAATTTATCAAACGCATCACGGAAGCTTGAGGATTGCATCAAATGCGATCGGGAGCGACTAGTCGCACTAGTCGCTCCGGGCAACGGAATTTAAAATTTTTAAATGTGATAAAACTACACGATCCAAGAATATTTCTCGAATCATTTCATATAAATAACAATAGGTATTAAGGTTACCTCTTGAATAATGGTTGCGATCAAGTCTCTAAACGAAGAGATCTCCTGTCTCTAGTCCGATCCGACGGAGGAGACGCTTACGAGCACATTGATGAGACATGTCCTTCTCGCAATACATGTTGATGATCCAAGCAATAAATCTCTTGATCTCATCACACGATATCCAGCATCTTCTTCACGAGCAAGGTGCACCGAAGGAGATGAAGATTCCATGAGCAAATACTCCGGCAGCATAACGACAATGCTGCGGCGATGGAGACTCTCTTAATGGCTCCATGGTGGACGGCCATTATGAGAGAGAAAGAGAGGCTTGACATGTGGATAAATAGAGAGGGAGAGAGAGCATTCGTAATCGTGTGTTTTGAAGAGCAATGAGTGCCTCTTCTTATATAGGGTTTTGGGAGTCCATGGATCCGAATCCATGGACATGACACAATAAATGGATGAGATTGATTTGTGTTTCTTTCAATGGCCATGATCTTATTGTGAAAACACAACAACAATTAATTTAATTTAATTTATATCGATAAATCCATATAAGTTAATTTCAAATCAAATCAAGTGGCTAGTCTTGTAGATAATGAGGAGACTAACCACATCCCCTAAAAAGGGGGGACAACTACCATCATCTCAAGAGATCTCCTTATCTCATGAGATCTCATTATCTCATGATATATCCAATATTTATAACAACAATTGTTTTAAATTATTTCACAAAATAATTCATAATTATCTTGTGAAATATTGCAATCATACCATTGAAAAAATGTGAATCACATTCACAATCCAAAACAAAATGTAAATAATATTTTCAATTAATTATCAAATGTGAATCCAATTCACATCAACAATTAAACAATAAATATAAATAAGAAATAGCTCTCTCTTATATATTATAAATCACATTTATAATATATATGTATATGATTAATATGGATAGTGCTATCCACATTATTCATATCCAAGATAATTAAATCACATTTAACCATCTTGGATCTCTATTCTCATGTGCCCAAATAATATGAATCAGATTCACAATATTCACATCTTTGATAATTAAATCACATTTTATTATCTTAGACAACTCTCCTTATAATATGAATCAAATCCATATTATTCATGATAATTAAATCACATTTAATTATCCATTTCTCAATAATCGGATACACATATCAACAATAAAATTATCCATGAACTCTTTCAAGGATAATGCGCTTTCTCCGCGGATACTTGGAGATAAGGATAGGGTGATTGTATTATTCCATGTATAGTGACTTGGATATTGAGATCACATCTCAAATCCAGATCTTGCGGACCTTTCATAGATGTTTGATTAAATGAAAATTGTAGATCTAATCTTCTCATTGTATCTGAATCACATTCAGATCAATATCCAACATTTGGAGGAAGATTAAATTACTTTTCTATGAGAGGAGTCACTAAAATCCAAACATGTTTCATCACTCATTCGGAATGGAAGCGTCATGGTTTTACAATCGTTTATGATCACATCACCCTCGGGTATTCCCAATACCTGTACATCCTGCATACTGGAAGAACTAGATTAAACTTGAAGTATTAGATCTCTTTCAGACTGTCTACTTCAGGGTTTCATCATTAAGTTTTCTCATTCGATCATTGGGAGTCGGTATCGATCATATACTTTCCAAAAGCATATATCATACCTAGGTCTTTATAATATACTTTCCAAAAGTATATATCAAACCTACAAATTCAATCAAGCTTCCAAAGGCAAGAGGACCATACACGGAATTCGATTATTCCCAATATCTCATGAGTGAGCTCATGTTTTCCAGTTCAACAATGAACCTGTATGACCCCTTTGAGAGATTTTATACTCATATGCCCTTACATGCACACCAACGCACCGGTGTATAGATCTTGGTTAGGTCATCAAACTATTGGTCTGCTAAATGTACATACTCAGACATATAGTAACACATCTGTCTCTGGTCAGAGGATGTGTGCCTATGTCGTGACAGCATACGACATAGGACTTTGGTTATCTCGATCTCGTTAAGTCAACTCTTTGACCTAACTTATCTAACACCTCCGAAACTATATTCCTCTGTAGAGGACTTGCGTCAAGAGGTCGGTTAGATATCAGCCTTTAGAGTAAGGATTGTCATCTCCTTCTCAGGCTAGAGATCATCTCTTAACAATCATTTAAGGTGTTTGATGAGTCCTCAATCTAACTCTTTAGATATTCATCCAAGCATCAGCCTCTATGATTCAATAATTGAATCAACTGCTATAAGATAATTAAGATGGCCATGGTACATAACCCTAATTGTACTAAGGGACATATTGTGCAAATTAATCATTCTTCATTTCAGATCAGAGAATGATATCTGCAATAACATTTATTGCATAATGGCTTGCTGTGGGCTCGCATGTCCAACAGAGAATATGATTGACTTGGAGGAATCTGTGTTGTTCCTACTTCCTCATGCCTTACGGTATCGGCTCCGATCTCTCATTCCTTCCCTTATGAGCCAATGTTTTGCTTTCTGCTACCGGATCCTGGCATAGTTTTCCATCTCTTTTTGTCGGTAGTTGATACCCACATGATTGTATATTAGGGTGTCTTTACTATTTCTGACTGCATCTTCATTCTAATAGGGAGATGATGACGAGAGTACGGTGTCAATTGGCAGGCATCGTCCTGTACTTCACCCATATGTACCTTTTGTATATATGTGTTTCGTCTAGCATCCCTTCTTTCTCCCATATGTCATGTGTACCCTAGATTATTCGTCATATCTGTGTGTCTATGCTTAGGACGTACTCTGTCCTAAGTATAAGGGGTACACCCGGTGTTGTTCTTTCTTTGTTCTGTTTCATCACTCTTGTCGTTGTTTATACTTAGGGATCTTTTACCGTAAGTATAGGGGCGTGATGCCTACATTCTCTGCGATCTTTTGGTCTATCTTCATATGTCTTCTCTTCTTTTCATCTTTTATTCTTTTCATTTTTTTTCTTTTTTTACCAAAAGAGGTGTTACCCCTTGTTGTCAGTCTTCTATACTTAGGACGTACTTTGTCCTAAGTATTGAGGTGTGCACTCCGAGTTCTTTTATTCTTTGATCCTCTCCAATATCTCCTCTCTTGTTGATTTTATCTACAATACTTAGGGATATCTCACCCTAAGTATACGGAGAGACAGTCTGAGTACGATCTGTTTATTCCTACCCTTGACCCTCTCTGCCTTGTGTACAGTCTGCTATACTTAGGATTATTTAATTCTAAGTATAGGGAGGACAATCAACTTTTGATTCATTTATTTATTCGTTCTTTCATCGTTGCATTATAGGCATTTGTATACTCAGTATGAGCTATGTCTTCTCTTTTTCTTTTTGATATATGAGGACGTAGCTCAATCTAAGAATAGGAGGGTCGTATATACTCTGTATATATTTTAGCCATAACTCATACTTTCGTATTTTTAATAATATGTCTAAAAAATATACATACATATACTTGTATAATTCATTAGATCGATTAATAAATGCAAATTATTCCATAAATTCTTTTTATATATAGTGATTAATAAATGAAGATAAAAATACTTTTGTAAAATGATTTGAAAAATGGTTTGACCTGTTTGGAAACCTTTTTGTAAAATGTTTTCAACCTTTGTAAAAATATTTTTATTTGTAAAAATTCTTTTCTTTGTTTGAAATAAATTGCCTTGAAAATCTATTTGCAAATGGTTTGGAAAATGATTGCAAAAATATTTGAAAAATCGGTATACATTGCTTGAAATTGTTTTGCAAAAATAGCTTTCAAATGTTTGTAAATATTTGAAAAAAAATTGTACTATAGTCTTCAAAATTATTTTCAAATAAGTTTGAGGAATATATGCATTATTTAAAAATAACAATAATAAAAAATACATATAAATAAAATTTAAATAAAAATTCTACCAATTATATATACATACCTATAACAAAAACCAACATCCAACCTATAAATTCTATAATTTCTTAATTATTGCAAATAAACAAAAAGAGGCACACCCGTGTAAATAGTAGTATATATTTTATAATTTTGTATCAAAAGTTTTTTTATTTGCAAAATCTTTTGAAAATTGCATCATTTTTCTGCATTGTACATAGCATCTGCATAAGCATTCACATTTTTTTGGATTGAGCTTAATGATTGAACTAGTCTAAGTAAAGTCGAAGATTGGAGCTTGGTGGACCTTACTGCACCAAACTTCACTGGAACCTCATGGGAACTAGATTTAAGGTACTTCGGATCTATTTAATCTTTGAGAATCGGGGCTGGGTTCAAGACACCTCAACTAGCTTATTAGAACTTTTCGAGATGCACGCATGACTCTTGTCGATCGTGGCCTAACTTGGACACTTGCACCTTTCACTTGACTCAACTCAGTTGGAGTGGTGAGGGGATTGGATTTGCCAGTTTGGGACGCACACTAGTGGAAACATTCATCTTCATATAGGGAGGGAAGTGCACCCCAACCCATAGTAGCCAAGAGGTCGAATGAGAGGAGGGTGTGGGTTGCAATAATGCTCCAAAAGAGGGATAGTCTTCTGGTTCAAGAGGAAAAACTCCTTTTGTAAACGCAGTTGTATATAGTATTTCAAAAAAAACTCCTAAAAAATGGGACAAGCCTGATTGAAAATAAAATGCCTGCCAGAGTGTATTTATTTGTATAGTCAATAAGCAAGCTTGAGCTTCAAAGTTATACCATGTTAGCCTGCAGCTGGAGGACTTGACTACACTGGTCATGCATCACCGGATAGGTAGCTACACTGGCTACTGTCCATTTTTCCCTTCACCACCTCCTCTTGAGTCGCATGCACTTGAACATAGAAGGGAATACCTCGCTCCTCGATGAAAGAATTGCTGGATTGAAGAATCATTTGGTTGTAATTATGGAGAAGTCAGTTCTTTTTTCATTTTAGTGGGAGAGAGCCACTATCACTTATACCGTACAAGTCAGCTTCATAGTTATAAGGGTTTACGTATGATGTAGGCTAGTTCTAACCTGGCTATTGAGGTGGTTTGAACCAAGTTCCGTGACTCTCGAAGGTGGTTGTGTTTTCAATTTGCTTCCTGACTAGGTTCCATATACATCCTCACACCAAGGTCTGACTTGAGCTCCAAACTTTGATTTTGTGAAAAACAAGTTTGATGATTAAGATAAATTCCATTTATTCTTTCTTTTTCTTTTCTTCTTTATTCTTTTTGTACTTATTACATAAGTGTTTTATATGGATTAGCAAAGGAAAGTATATGGGGGTGATGAATCTCCATTTCGTCACCTTTATTCTATCATTTTGGCCTTTAAAACACTAGCCAATGCATGTAAATAACATTCCTTTGTACACATTAGCAAACACTATTTATTGCATTTATTGTATATAAAATAATGTTTTAATGATAAAATTATAGAATAAAGAGAAGAAAAGAAAAAGAATAAAATACCAAAATTATAGAATAAAGAGAAGAAAAGAAAAAGAATAAAATACCAAAGGTATTTTATGACCCTAAATCTCGAGACCAAATCAAGAATTGAGTTGGTCAACAAGGAATAAAGTAGGGGGAGATAAGGGCCAAGAATACAATAAAAATTTCATTCATTCATTCACTGTGCCCCAGTTGTGCTTCGACCCACTTTCCACCTTGCACTTACTTGTTGTCGATGTGAGCCCAGAGTGAGCCATTATGCAATAAATGTTATTGCGAATATCATTCCCTGATCTGAAATGAAGAATAACTAATTTGGATAATAGGTCGCTTAGTACAATTAGGGTTATGTACCATGGCCATCTAGATGATCATACAACTGTTGATTCAAATTGTTGAATCACAGAGGTCGGTGCTTGGATGAATATCTAATGGGTTAGATTGAGGACTCATCAAGTACCATCAAATGATTGTTAAGAGATGATCTCCAACATAAGTAGGAGATGGCAATCCTTTCTCATTTTGGTGATATCTAACTGACCTCTTAATGTAGATCCTCTACATAGGAATAAAGATTTGGAGGTGTTAGATAAGTTAGGTCAAAGAGTTGACTTAACGAGACCGATATAACCAAAGTCCTATGTCGTATGCTATCGTGATATAGGCACGCATCCTCTGACTGGAGACAGATGTGTTACTATATGTCTAAGTATGTACATTTGGGAGATCAATAGGTTGATGACCTAATCAAGGTCTATACACCGGTGTGCTGGAGTGCATGCAATGGCATATGAGTAATACGATCTCTCAAAGGGATCATACATGTTCATTACTAAACCGGAAGACATGAGCTCCCTCATGAGATATTGGGAAGAATCAACTTTCGTGCATGATCATCTTGCTTTGGAAACTTGACTGAATTTATAGGTTTGATATATACTTTTGGATAGTATATGATCAACACCTGGGTATGATATATGCTTTTGGAATGTATATGATCGATACCAACACCCAATGATCGAATGAGAAAACCTAATGATAAAACCCTGAAGGAGATAGTCTAAAAGAGATCTAATACTTCGCGTTTAATCTGGGTCCTCCAGTATGCAGGATGTACATGTATTAGGAATACCTGAGGGTGATGTGATCAAAACGATTGTATAACCATGACGCTTCCATTCCAAGGGAGTGATGAAACAGGTTTGGAATTCAGTGACTCCTCTCATAGAGAAGTGATTTGATCTTAGTGCAAATGTTGGACCTTGGTCTGAATGTGATTCATATACAATGAGAAGATTAGATCTACGACGTTGATTTAATCAAGCATCTATGGGAGGTAAGCAAGATATGAATTTGAGATGTGATCTCAATATCCAAGTCACTATACGTGGAACAATATAATCACCATGTCCTTATCTCCAAGTATCCGCAAAGAAAGTGCATTATCCTTGAAAGAGTTCATGGATAATTTCATTGTTGATATGTGTATCCGAGTATTGAGAACATTAATAATTAAATGTGATTTGATTATCATGAATAATATGAATTTGATTCATATTATAAGGAGAGTTATCTGAGATAATTAAATGTGATTTAATTACCAAAGATGTGAATAATGTGAATGATTCATATTATTCGGGCACATGAGAATAGAGATCCAAGATGATTAGATGTGATTTAGTTATCATTGATATGAATAATGTGGATAGCACTATCTATATTAATCAGATATATTATAAATGTGATTTATAATATATTAGTGAGAGCATATAGTGATTTATAGTTGTTAATTAATTATTGATGTGAATTGGATTTACATTGGATGATTAATTGAAAATTTGTTTTGGGTTGTGAATGGGATTCACATAATTACAAATGGCTTGATTGAAATTTTTTACAAGATAATTTCAAAAAAATTTTGTGAAAAATATTTTCGATAAGAGATCATTAGATATAACGAGATAATGAGTTCTCATTATAATTAGATGAGATAGACCCATTTCTCTCAATAGGAGTGGACAACAACTACTCTCTATGTGGAGAGTAGTAGTGTCCCCCCTCTTTTTAGGAAAATAGGTTAGTCTCCTCATTATCCTATCTCTAGTCAAAGGTGATTTAATTTAAAATAAATTATATCGATTTAGCAATATAAATTAATTTAGAGTAAATCATTTGTTGTTGTGTTTTTTACAACAATATCTTAGCCATTGAAAGAAACATAAATCAATCTCAACCATTGATTGTGTGTTGTCTATGGATTGAGATCCATGGACTCCCAAAATCCTATATAAGAAGAGGCACCCCTTGCTCTTCGAGTTACACGATTACAACAATGAATGCTCTCTCTTCCTCTCTCTTTCTCCACACGCCAAGCCTCTCTCTCTCTCATGGTGGTCGTCCACCATGGACCCTTTTGAGAGTCGTTATAGTCGCAGCATCGTCGTTATGCTGTTGGATAATCTACTTGTGGATCTCCATCTCCTTCGATGCATCTCTCTTGTGAAGAAGATGTTGGATCTCGTATGATGAGATCAGGAGATCCGCCGCTTGGATCATCAACATGGATCACGAGGATCACGTGTCTCATCAATGCACTCGCAAGCATCTCCTCCGTTGGATTGGACTTGAGATAGGAGGTCTCTTCGTTTAGAGACTCGATCACAACCAGGCTTCAAGAGGTAAATCTTAAACCTATTTGTGGTTTAGATGAAACGATCCAAGAAGTACTCTTGGATCATGTTAATTCATCGTTTTAATTTTTTTTAAATCCCGCTACCCAGAGCAACTAGTGCGACTAGTCGCTCCCGATCGCATTCGATGCGATCCTCACGCTTCCGTGACGCTCTTAAGGATTTTCCCATATCCTTCAAGTGGTATCAGTGCCTTAGGTCGAAGGTTTTGTATATGATCCATAAACCTAAGAAGACTTGGGGTCATAAGGGATTACGAAAATTTTACGCATTTCAATTTTCGCAGCCCTATTTTGTGATAAATTTTGGCCATGTTTAAAATTGTTTAAATACTAAACTATCACTTGGATAATGTTCCCCATTAAATAAGGAAACCGTGAGATTTGAGTTTGCATAATTTGGATTATGTTTGCTCAAGTTTTGATCATTTAATGACCATATGCCCACCATTTCAGAGATGATGAATAATGGGGTAATTAAAGAGTTCATTACGATTTTAAAATGTCTGAAAATGCGTGTTGCTTGAATTCTGTTTTAAATCAAACTAGCAAACATTAAAATTTTATTTTGCTTAATTTGTATTTAAATTGATTGAGATATGTTGATTTTAGTAAGTAGAGGTCACTGTTGAAAATTACATACTTGATCATGAACCTTGTGATTATCATTTAAGTAGCTTGCAAAATTAATGGTTAATTTCTTGGAAAAATTATGGATAATATTTATGAAATATTTTATGATAATTGTTCCCTTAAATGGCATTGCCTCAACCAATAAATGATTAGATATAATCTAGATCACTAATTGGTCACGTGATACACTTTCAACAAACATGTTACTAGAATAGTGTTGATGCGATTTTACGTGGTTTAAAAAGTTGGTTTTACCGCGTCTTTGTTGTTCCACGAAAAACCGTAATCAAACAAATAAGATTTCAACTACAAGCATGTTGGAAAAAAATATTAGTTGTATAGTGCAAGTGGAGGTTCGTATCCGCAGGGACTAAGCAAACTTGTAATTTTTGTTCTTCTTTCAAACTCGATGCAAATTTTAGATCCTTTGCGAAGGAAGACAGATGATGGAAAATTACGATCTACGGAGAAAGTATTTCCAAGAGTTTAGATAGACTAAATATGGATGTGAGTGCAACTGAGTGAAGGAATGAGGTTTAACTCGCAACTTAGTAAGGATGAATTGAGGATTACTTGCAACATTTCAAGATGTAATAAAATATTTGAAAGTTGCAATGCATATTAGAAACAAACTATAGTAAATAAAAGCCATTACCAAACAAGTTTTTCCATCTTAAACAAGAGCAACTAATATAACAAAATGCATGAGAGATATAAAAATAAGAAAGGAAATGTTTCCCTATCCAGATGACGATGGCGACGACGACTATAACGGACGTGCGAGCTGCTATATGGGGAGAGCAACACCGCACAAAAAATTATCGTCGCACGAGTGACGGGATGTTGTTGGTCACTAGAAGATAACACGCTAGAGTTGGTTACGCGTATGCCGGTTGCTGGACGAACGTCGATGCGTGGTGGCTGCGAGCTGGATCTGTCGTGAAGGTTCACGGATAAAACCGCAAGGAGGAGAGACGATGACGCACGCAAAGGGAAGGCGTACAGCTGGACAGTGGCTGGAGGTGTGTGGTTGCACCCGAGGACGCGCGCGAGGAGGCGGGCGCACACAGCAACTGTGCTGGACGAATGGCAACAACTGGGACGTACACACACGCATGCAAGGAGGAGGCGCACCGCTGGACAGTAGCTGGAGGTGCGCGGTTGTACCCGAGGATGCACACAAGGAGGAGGGCGCGCACAGCAGCTGTGTATTAGGCCTTCATTCGTGCCTGCATGAGAAGAAAAAACGAGAGAGAGGGAGATAGAAAAAACGAGAGGGAGAGGGATGCGTGAGAGGGGGGAGTGCGTGAAGGGAGGGATGCGTGAGGGGAGGTCTTTTTATACTTGATATGTGCGGTTATGCATAAAGAGCCCCCACCAAGTAAAGACAAAAATTAAATGAATGTGCATGGGGAAGGTGTGAACATGGGGAAGAGATGTTACGTGGAGCTCTATTCTCATGGGGAAATGCTTGGTCATTTTGCATTAATCTCCCTCATCTTTTCTTTCCAACAAAAAGTAAAGTGAAATGTGTTGGATGTTGTTAGATTTAATGTTATATAAGTATACCCAATAATTCTTCATTCTCTCTGATAACAACAAATCTGAATTTTATAGATGATAATTAATCTCAGTTTAGAATATGATCTTTAAATGTGAATAGAGATTTGTGAGGATATTTTCTTCAGATGATTTGTTGATTTTATGGTGATTTTTTCTGCTTATGCGCATGGAATAATGTAGACATATATTATGTGAATTTAGAGTTTGTAACCTAGGAATTGATATTGTATTCCACATAATTTGAGCCTATTATCACAGCATATCATGTAATCGTCACACCCCCATACTTAAATCTTGCCAGTCCCGAGCAAGAAATAGATAAGTAATAATGAAGGATATGGTAAATAGCCAAGATAGGTTGGGTGAGGGTTTACAGCAGACATACCCACAAAGTCTCGAGTTTTCAGATCCTAACCACACAAATACACAAACTTCAGTAGAGTTGACCCATGGATTAATGATTTGCTCGAATAGTCGACTTGACTTGACTTTTGTAGTCTCAACAGCCTCTCAGTTCCAACAAAATCAGACATGATTTTAGAAGGTCGATCAGGTCAGCTCATCCCTAAGAAACAAGTATTCTCTTTGACTTTGAATGGATATAAACAGTGTTAGTGATGTTTTAGCTTTCGTGAGTTAAGAGAACGAGCTAACAACACAATCTATCAAGGTACTGAATGATTCCCTACTCATATAGCCTTAGTCCTCACCTGAATTCAAGCATATTCTCTTTTCATCCAAGTATGTTAGTATAAAAATAGGTCATAATTCTTTGGAGAATGGGACTTAACTTTCGGAGTTTTCCGTAGACCGCTTTGGTCCGTTGCTCTCATTCTTTTCCTTTTGCAGAGCATAACCCTGGGCCTCTTTTAAGAATTTAGGTAGCATCATCGGGCTGCTACCACGGCTTTTTGGTGGAGAAGGGTTATTTGCTGGTCTTCTTTCATTGCTTTTGCTTCGCACATCTTTGCATGATTGGTGATTTTTGGCATTTGTATTATGATATGCCTTTTTGTGGTGTTTTTGTTTTGGGTTTGGCATCAAAAGGTAGTATCGGCTTAATATTGACTTTAGAGGCACGATACTGGCTTATTTGCTGGCATACTTAGACCAGAGAGATCATGTTGCCCCTAAGTTAAGTTCCTTCATTGGCTATAGATAAGGTCCAGGTATTGGCACAACCAAGAGGACAACTCCTCACCTCAACTAGATTGTAATTGTATCTTGTAAAATAAACTCAATCAAGCTAAGTGCAATGTGCAGTTGCTTAATATCCATTGAAGAGTTTAAGAGTGCTACTAGTTGCTCAGGTGATCTAGTTAGATACAGAAGTTCATTCACCAGTAGAGTTAGTGGAACTGAGAGAATAAAGTCCATATGGACCTGAAGAAAGCTTAAAAACTCATGCCTAGTGAAATTCTGATGTAATTAAGTGGATTAAGGTCAACTCAACCTCAGTCTATGATCTAAGCAATGAAGAGCTGATTTCTCAAAAGATAGGATAAAACTAGGAAAGACGTATTTTTGGTGGTTTTCTTGTTTTTTTTGATAATATATTTTAGGGGAAATTTTGCAAAATTTTTGAAGATCTTTTTTGATGTTTTGAAAACTATGCAGATACTCCCACCCCCCATACTTATCAGAAACCATGTTCTCATGGTGAAGACAATGTGTAATAGGATGACTAAAAGAAGGGGTGAGTGAAAAGGTATTTTTTTTAATGTAGTGTGGAGGGGTACCCCCATACTTATCTAATACAATGCAGTGAAAATAAACATGCGAGCAGTAAGATGAAAAGTTACCTGTGAGGAGAGGCTCACGAGAGTGCATGATTTAACGCCTCAGCTTGGCGATGTGGTGGTTCATTTTTCCTGCAGAAGGTATGTTGTGCAGACAGGCATAGGACCAGATGGTTCACAGCAGATTTTAGTCTTTGACCATTGACTCTGAAAGTGACTTTAGTGTTTGGGTCAGAAATTTCTATCGAGCCATTATCGAATACTTGAGTTACAATGTATGGTCCTTTCCATTTCGATCTCAGTTTTCCTGGAAATAACTTCAGTTTTGCATCAAATAGCCATACTTTTTTATTTTCTTTGAATGTTTTCCTCAAAATGTTGGCATCGTGCCACAGTTTGATTTTCTCTTTGTATAGCAGGTTGTTATCATAGGCTTGTGATCTTAATTCTTCCAGTTCAGATAAGTCCAATAGTCTTCTCTTTCCAGCCTCATCATAATCCAAATGACATTTCTTGATTGCCCAGACTGATTTGTGGTGGACCTCTACGGGTAGATGGCACGACTTTCCATAGACTAACCGATATTGGCTCATACCTAAGGGTGTGTCGAAGGCGGTGCGGTAGGCCCAGAGAGCAGAAGGTAAGGGTTGAGACCAATCTTTACGATCAGAGCGGACAATTTTCTGGTGGATGGTCTTAATTTCTCGATTCGATAGCTCAGCCATTCCATTTGTCTACGGATGATATGCGGTTGAGATACGGTGTTCGACTCCATTCTTCTTAAGTAGATTCTTTATTGAAGCATTGAGGAAGTGGGTTCCACCATCACTAATGATCACCTTTGGTAGTCCAAATCAAGAGAAAAGGTTGGTTAAGAATTTGACAACAGTGGCCCTATCAGCAGCACGAGTGGGAATGGCTTCAACCCAACGGGACACATAATCAACAGCGAGCAGGATGTGTTGATAGCCTTGTGAGGTCATGAAAGGCCCCATGAAATCTATTCCCCAAGTATCAAAGATTTCGACTATATGCATTGGTTGGAGGGGCATCATTTTGCGTCGGTCATTGTTCCATTGGTTTGACAGGCAGGGCAAGATTGAGCAAAATGATGGGCATCTTTAAAGAGTGTAGGCCAATAGAAACCGCATTGTAAGACTTTAGCGGCTGCGTATTAAGCCTTCATCCAAAATGCGCAGCAACTGTGTATTCGGCCTTCATCCGTGACTGCATGAGAAGAAAAATGAGAGAGAGGGAGATAGAAAAAACGAGAGGGAGAGGAGTGCATGAGAGGGGGGAGTGCGTGAAGGGAGGGATGCGTGAGGGAGGTCTTTTTATACTTGCTATGTGCGGCTATGCATAAAGAGCCCCCATGCAAGTAAAGACAAAAATTAAATGAATGTGCATGGGGAAGGTGTGAACATGGGGAAGAGATGTCACGTGGGGCTCTTTTCTCATGGGGAAATGCTGGGTCATTTTGCATTAATCTCCCTTCTCTTTTCTTTCCAACAAAAGGTAAAGTGAAATGTGTTGGATGTTGTTAGATTTAATGTTATATAAGTATACCTAATAATTCTTCATTCTCTCTGATAACAACAAATCTGAATTTTATAGATGATAATTAATCTCAGTTTAGAGTATGATCTTTAAATGTGAATATAGATTTGTGAGGATATTTTCTTCAGATGATTTGTTGATTTTATGATGATTTTATCTGCTTATGCGCATGGAATAATGTAGACATATATTATGTGAATTTAGAGTTTGTAACCTAGGAATTGATATTGTATTCCACATAATTTGAGCCTATTATCACAGCATATCATGTAATCATCAAATAGACGCTTGAAAACCTGATGATAATCTGAAGTACACAATGATCGATTTGACATTATCATTTCCTGAGGTGGGCGTGGTATCTAGTTTGGGAGCATTGGGGTAGCAGGTTGCACCGTGTGCGGTCTTTCCCACTCCCGTCGGTACTGGCCATGACAGCGGGTAGGGACTCGATAATGTAGGAGAGATCAAAGTGTATTTTTCTAATTATTAAAATTTGAATAATACATACTTTGAGATAATACCATCCTTCAAGTAACAATCAAGTTTGTTGATTGAATTGTATTAATAATTGATTTGGTGAGATTAAATTAATTATATCCAACTAAAACACTCTATTATGAACAGATGTATAATTCCCTTAGAAGAATTAATCGTAATGAGTATGACTCATAATGATTAATTAAATTTGAACATGATATGGAGGATCACGTAAGTGACATCCATGGTCTCTCATCAAGGCAAGGCCAGGGATTGTATGTAGAAGATGCATATCCGAAGTGACAGCTCCTGTATGCAAGCGCATCTGGATCGGGCTCTTTGCTTCTCGAGAGAGTAAGGTCGTATGCATAGTGACCCCAATATCGAGTCCTCATATTATTGGGGTGATATTGGATTGCGTACAGCGAGTACTAATCATGTTGATGGTTGGTTCAATTAACAACGAGTAAACATCACCTTAAGGGTGGTGGGCTCGGGTGTTAAAGACTGAATTGGAAAATGCAAGTTGGACTTGTATGGCGGAATGTGTTCCCGCTTCTTTTTATCGGAGTTACAAGTTCTCATATTATTGGGATGTGACAAAGATAAGACAGGAGATCTCACATCTGGTTGAGAAATAATGGCAAGTATATCTCTTACATTGAAAGTGATTAAGGGAATGAACTTTCTGTGTTGACAAGGTAAGAAAACTTTGATATAAAAATTCCTAAATCAAAGTAAATTATATATTTATATATATTTATGCAAAATTCTTATTTCAGATAATCCTACATTAAACCCACTCAGTACTATACTCAATAATAATCAGTAAAATGTCGTCGATTGGTTCCACGATCAAAATATTGTACTTGCAATTAAACACATAATGTATGTGGTTGAAATGTGCAGGTTTCCTCATAGTAATGAGGAATGATAATTAAATAGACAATAGGACTACAACCCTCGGGTTTGCATGTCTCTATAGTCTTGATCTCTCAATCGAATGTACTTTGGAAGTGACATGTCGATGATGATCGCATTTGTCAAATAATCCTAATAAAATCTAAGAAGATGATCTGGCATACACATATGGTCACGATATTTAATCATGAATGACATCGTTCACTGCATTATGCAGAATGATGGCTCTATAAGAGAGTATGTACTCAAAATGTTTGAGTACCTACCTGAACCAATGATTTTAAGAGTTAAGATGGATGTATATATGATGATTGTCATCATTCTACTATCTGCACTCTACTCATTCATAAAGCTTCATAATATTCACATTGTATGAATTAAATGACGCATGTATAAATGTTGAAATACTCTTACATTGAATTCTTTTGAATTCAACGTAAGAGGTTCTTTGTCTTGAGCAATGGTTGTTTATAGATGAAGAGAACGCAGTGGAAGCATGGGTTGGACCCAAGTTAGAAGGAAAGTTAAAGAGTTGACTTTACTTCTATGGTTTCCATACATATGACATCCAAAGAGTTGGATGAATACCAATACTGCAATAAGTCAATGTACTGATAGTATGACTATCTAGACTATCTAGGATCCTTAGAGAAGGACCCGGATAATGCATCGCAATAATCTACATCTACATATAATCATTGAAATTGACTTTCTTATTTGATAAGATCAAAAATCTAATAATTGTATCTCATTCTTCTAATAATACTTGCAATTGGTTGCATATGTATTAGAAAACTGGAATTTGATCTTCAAGTTTCATAAGTCACTTACATGGATATTGATGCAATTGTTACAACAATCTCTATTGGATAGATAGACTTCATATTTTCAGTGGGAGAGTCCTTAGTCTTAGATAATGTCGCTATGACATGGATATTAGAACACACTCACTGTTTATTTATAAGTGTTGGAAATAAACCTGAATTCTAGAATAAATATATCCTCGAGAGTTATAATGGATATATTTCAGATACTAATCTAACATCTAGTGGACTCTACTAAATTAGAAAATTAATGAATGGTTCATTAGGATTTTTAATACTGAAAACTAAACCTTATAAGTTCAATAGGAGGATGAAGATCATTTGACAATGATCTGGCATCAAACCTTGGATATAAGTCTGTTGATGAGATCAATAGACTAGTAAGAGATGAAACTTTAGAATGTCTAAAATTTCAAATTTTATGTACTTGTGAATATTGTATTCAATGTAAAATGTTCAATACACCCTTCTCTGGGAATGATATACGATGCAAAGGTACTAAAAATCTCATACATATTGATGTATGTGGATCATCTATATTATAATATACATTATGGATATGTGCTATCCATTGATGATTACTTGTGATATGAGATTTTTCTTCCCTTCATCTTAGAAACCTTTGAAATTTTCAAAGATTTTAAAATTTTGGTTTAGAACCAAAGTTTGAGGGAAGATGAAAATGAATTTGATCTAACCTAGGTATCTTGTACCTATTAGAAGAATTCATTGAATACCTTATGAAGAAAGGAATATCATTCCTATCTCATTCCTCCTAATAAACCTAAACTCAATAGAGTTGTAGGGAGATACATTAGATCATGTTGTTGGACATGCGATCCCACGGCGAGCCATTATGCAATAAATGTTATTGTGAATATCATTCCCTGATCTAAAATGAGGAATGATTAATTAAATGAGGAATGATTAATTTACGTAATAGATCTTTTAGTACAGCTAGGGTTATGTACTATGGACATCTTAATGATTATACAGTTGTTGATTCAATTATAGAATCATAGAGGATGGTGCTTGGATGAATATCTAAAGAGTTAGATTGAGGACTCATCAAGCACCGTCAAATGATCATCAAGATGTGATCTCCAGCCTGAATGGGAGATGGCAATTCTATCTCTAAAGGCTGATATCTGACCGACCTCTTGATGCAGGTCCTCTGCATGGGAATAGAGATTCGGAGGTGTCAGATTAGGTAGGTCAAAGAGTTGACTGAACAAGATCGAGATAACCAAAGTCGTACATCGTATGCTGTCGCGATATAGGCATACATCCTCTGACCGAAGAAAGATGCGTTACTATACATCTAAGTATGTGCGTTTGGTAGACCAATAGGTTGATGGCCTAATCAAGGTCTATATACTAGCGAGCTGGTGTGCATATAAGTGCATATGAGTAATACGATCTCTCAAAGGGATCGTACAGGTTCACTTCTGAACCAGAAGACATGAGCTCACTCATGTGATATTGAGATCGATAAATTCCATGCATGGTTGTCTCGCTTATGAAGCTTGACAGAATTTAGAGGTATGATATATGCTTTTGGAAAGTATATGATCGATACCAAATCCCAATGATCAAATGAGAATCTTAATGATAAAACCATGAAGATGACAGTCTAAAAGAGATCTATAACTTCGGGTTTATTCAAGGTCTTCCAGTATGCAGGATGTACATGTATTGGGAATACCTGAGGATGATGTGATCATAAACGATTGTATAACCATGACGCTTCCATTCCGAGGGAGTGATGAAACAGGTTTGAATTTTAGTGACTCCTCTCAGTAGAGAAGTAACTTAATCTTAATCTAAGTGTTGGACATTGATATGAATGAGATTCAGATGCAATGAGAAGATTAAGTTTACGGACTTGATTTAATCAAGTATCTATGGGAGGTCCGTAAGATCTGGATTTGAGATATGATCTCAATGTCCAAGTCATTATACGTGGAACAGTACAATCGCCCTGTCCTTATCTCCAAGTATCTGCGGAGAAAGCACACTATTCTTGAAAGAGTTCGAGAATAATTCCTTTGATGAATTATGTATCCAAGTAATAAGATATTGATAATTATATGAGATTTAATTATCAAGAATAATATGAATAAGATTCATATTATGAGAATGATTATCCAAGATAATTAAATGAGATTTAATTATCAGGGAAATGCAGAATGTGGATAGCACTATCCATGCTATCCATAATATCAATGTATATTATAAATATGATTTATAATATATTGGAGAGAGCTCATTTATAAATAATATTTGCTAATTGATTGTTGATGTGAATTGGATTCACATTGGGTAATCATTTGGAAATATAATTTATATTTTGTTTTGGGTTGTGAATGTAATTCACATTTTTTCATTGGCATGATTGAAATATTAACTAATTAATTTGGAATAAATTTAATGAATATATGTGCAATAAATGTTGTTTCAAATAATTAAGAGATAATGAGATAATATAAAAGAGATAAAAAAATCACCAAATAAAAAATGTGACGTCACCCATGAATTGGTCAAGGGTGACGCTCTCCCTTTTTTAGGAGGAGATTATTATCCTCTTTATTATCTTTTGTTGATTAATTTTATTGAGTTAAATTATGTTGATGATAATGCAACATATATTTAATTTAATATAAATTAATAGTTGTTGTTATTATTAAACAACAATGATCATGGCCATTGATTAAAAACACAAATCAATCTAATCGTTGATTTTGTGTATCCCATGGATTGTGATCCATGGACTCCCAAACCACTATATAAGAAGGGGCAATCCTAACCCTTCTTTAACAAACAAGCATTAAATTGCTCTCTCTCCTTCTCTCCTTCTCACGTCCAATCTCTCTCTAAGAGTGGCCGTCCACTTTGAGTTCTTGAGAGAACTAGAGTCGTCACTACGTCGTCGTGCTATCGGATCTCCGTCTTCCTTGATGGCTCTAGCACAAGTAGAAGACATCGGATTTCGTTGGATGAAATCAGGAGATTCAAGGCCCGGATCTTCGTCGTGGATTGCGGGAAGCACGCATGTCATCACCGCACCCGCAAGTGCCATCTTCGTGGATCGGACTTGAGTCAGGAGGATCTCTTGCTTTAAAGATCAAGTGATCTCAACCACGCTTCAAAAGGTATTTCTAATACTTTGTGGTTAGATGAAATGATCTAAAAAATGTTCTTGGGATCATGTGGTTTCATCATATAATTTAAAAATTTTAAATTCCACTGCACCGAGCAACTAGTGCGACTATCGCTCCGATCGCATTGGATGCGATCATCACACTTCCGTGATGAGATTAAGGATTTTTCTCATATCCTTCAAGTGGTATCAGAGCCATGTTGGTGGCTTTGTATACGATCCAGAGACCCAAGAAGATTTTGGCTCGTTAGGGTTCGTGAAAATTTTATTTCACTTCTATTTTCGCAGCCCTCTTTTGTGATAATTTTCGGTCCTGTTTAAAATGTATAAACCTGAAAATATCTCTGGAATAATGTTCTCCATTAATTAGGGAAACTATGGGATTTGAGTTTGCGTGATTTGGAATCCGATAACTCTAGTTATGCTCATTTTATTGGACATATATCCATTGTTTCGGGGATGGTGATTAGTGACATAATTAAAGAGTTATTTACGGGTCTTAAACGCTTGGAAATACGTAATTATCACTTGGATTCTGTTTTAAATAAAATTAGTGAATAAAATAAATTTATTTTGCATTAATTGGATTTAATTGATCGAGTTATGTTGATTTTAGTGAGTAGTGGTCACTGCTGGAAATTAACAAACTTAATCATGAACCTTATGATTGTCTAACAAACAAATTAATGAAAATTAATTGTTAATTTTCTGAAATGATTATTGATAAATATTTGTGAAATATTTAAAGATGATGATTATTTTCTTGAATGACATTGCACTAACCAAAATAATAAGATAGTTGATCTTGATCACAATTGGTTAATATGAAATCACCAACAAACATTATTTTCATGAAAACTCTAATTCATGCAAAACCCTATTGCTTGAATAGGATTGGAGATTTGTTTAGCTAATCTCCTTATAATATTATCAAAATGATTTTGATGAATATTATATGGTATAACTTCGGTTGAAAAACCGATGAACATCTCAAGTACAAAGTGATTGACTCGGCATTTATTTTTCCCGAGGCGGATATGGTACCTAGTCAGGGAGCGTTGGGTAGCAGGTTGCACCGTGTGTGATCTATCCCCCTCCCGTCGGTACTGGCCATGACAACGGGTAGGGAACGAAGATGCTTGAGAGATCATGATGTATTTTTCTAAGTATTAAAATTCGAATACATATTTTGTGATTATACCATCCATTCAAGTAACAAAAACAAGTTTGTTGGTTGATTAAATTGGATTAATAATTGATTTAATATGATTAAATCAATTATGTCCAATTAAAAGCACTCTATTATGAATAGATGTGCATTTCCCTTGGAAGAATTAATTACATGAATAGGATTTATGGTAATTAATTAAAATTTTGAATATGAGGTGGAGGATCATATAAGTGACAACCATGGTCTCTCTCCCGTCAAGATGAAGGGTTTCGTCGTCCGGGGTTGTTTATAGGAGACGCATGTCGGAAGTGATAGATCGATCATACAAGTTCACCTGAATCGGGCCTTTCGCTTCTCGAAAGAGTAAGGCCGTATGCATAGTGACCCCGGTATCGGTTTCTCATATTATTGGGACGATATTGGATTGCGCATAGTGAGTATTAAGCCTATTGACGTTGGTTCAACTAACAACGGGTCAACATCACCTTAGGGGTGGTGGGCCCGGGTGTTAAAGACCGAATTGGGAGATGCAAGTTGGACTAGAAAGGCAGAATGTGTTCTCACTTCTTTTTATCTGAGTTGTAGTTTCTCATATTATTGGGATGCAACAAAGATAGGAAAGGAGATTCCATATCTTGCTAGAGATAAAATGGTAAGAATATCTCTTACATTGAAAGTGATTAAAGGAATGAACTTGCAGTGTTGACAATGCAAGGCAACTTTGATATAAAAATTCCTAAATCAAAGTAAAACATGTATATATATGTATATTTATGCAAATTTCTTATTTCAGATAATCCTCATTAAATCCACTCAAAACTATACTCAATAATAACTAGTAAATTATCATGAATTGAATTCACGATCAAGATATTATCCTTGCAATTGGACACATAATGTAAGTGGTTGCAATATGCAAGTTTCCTCATCAAAATGAGGAGTGACAATTAAATAAGACAATAAAACATCACCTTAGGGTTCGTATGTCTCTATAGTCTTGATCTTTCATCGAGTGTACTTTGGAAGTGACAAATCGATGATGATCGTAAATATCAAATTAATCCTTATAAAATCAAAGAAGATGTTTTGGCATACATATGTGCTCTAGACATTTAATCATGAATGACATGGTTCTCTGCATTTTGCAGAATGGTAGCTCAAAAGAGATGTTGTATTCAAAATGTTTGAATACCTGCATGAACCAAAGTTTTTGAGTTAAGATGGGTGTAGAAATGATGAGTGTCATCATTCTACTGTCTATACTCAAGTCATTCATGAAGCTTCATAATTATCATATTGTATGAATTAAAAGATGCATATATAAATGTTGAAATACTCTTACGTTGAAATCTTTTGAGTTCAACATAAGAGAACCTTTATCTTAAGCAATGGTTGTTTAAAGATGAAGGGAGCGCAGTGGAAGCATGTGAAGAGTTGACCTTACTTATATGACTTCCATATGACATCCAAAGGGTTGGATGAATGTGAATACTGCAATAAGCTGATGTGTTGATAGTATGACTATCAAGTCTATCTAGAATCCTTAGAGAAGTATTCAGATAGTGCATCGAAATATTCTTCATCTACGTTTAATCATTGAAAAGGACTTGCTTATAAGATAAGATTGAAGTCCAATAATTATATCTCATTCTTCTGATGACATTTGCAACTGGATTGCATATGTTTTAGAAGATCAGAAATTTTGGTCTTCAGGTTTAATGGCCATCCACATAGATATTGATGCAATCATTGCAACAATCTCTATTGGATAGATAATGTCATATTTTCAGTGGGAGAGCCCACGGTCTTAGAGAATGTCTCTATGACCTAGATATTTGATTACATTTATTGTTTATTTTCAAATGTTGGAAATGAACATTATTCTGGAATAGACCTGTCATAAAGAGTTATGATGGATATATTTCGGATATGTAATCTCGCATCTTGCGGACTATACTAAATTAGAATATTAATGAATTGTTCACTAACATTTCTAATACTGAAAATTAAACCTTTAAAGATCAATAGGAGGATGAATATCATTTGACAATGGTCTGGTATCAAGTATTGTATATATATCTATTGATAAGATCAATATACTAGTAAGATATTGAACTTTAGATTGTCTATAGGTTCAAAGCTTACATACTTATGAATATCGTATTCAAAAGTAGAAATTGTCCAATGCACCCTTCCAAGGTATTCAGGATCTCATACATATTGATGTATGTGGATCATCTGTATCACAATAATCATTGATGATATGTGATATAATTTGATGATTATTGGTGATATGAGATTTCTTCCCTTCACCTGAGAAATCTTTGAATTGTTCAAAGATTTCACGATTTTAGTTTAGAACCAAAGTTTCAAGGAAGATTAAATGAATTTGATCTAACCAAGGTAGCAAGTACCTATTAGATAAATTCAAGGAATACCTTATGGAAATGGAAATATCATTTCTATCTCACTCCTCCTAATACACCTAAACTCAATAGAGTTGTAGAGAGATATAATTGGATCATGGGTGACATGATTTGATCAATGATGAATATTAGCATAATTACCTCTTAGTTTCCAAGGTATATATATGTAGTAGAGACTATAACATATATCCTCAAATACGATTCCATACAAGTAAGCTGGAATCTAGCACCAGAGAGTGCTACTTCGTTAGGAAAATAAAGGATGGTATTGGATACCTACTTTATGACCTTGAGATTCTTAAAGAATTACATCTCATAGAATATGATTCTTAGATGATAACTTTCTTGATAATCAAGATGAAAATGAAGTGAAGGAACTCATTTAATCTTGAGATGATAATGAGGATCCTGAAATCAAAAACTAAAAGGATAATTACAGATGAAACACACATACATCTTCAAATGAGTTTGAAGATGAATTTCCATGTGTTAGAGAAATCAGACAATAATCTTACTTCATGTGATGAAGCTTCGGAAGATCATGACATGGAAAGATGGATGTTAGCAATAAAGTCTAAAGTAGACTTCATATACAAGTGTTGTATGTAGACCCTCGAGGATCCACCTATATGGTTAAGACCCACTAAGGTGTAAATGGATCTTCAAGAGAAAGATGGAACCTGATGAGAAGGTAAAGACCATCAAAGCATGGCTCGTATCCACAAGATACACACGAAGAGAAGACATCGCTTCCGATGAGACTTCTTCTTCAGTGACCATGCTTAAACCATCAGAATATTGCTAACTACAGCCGTACAACTTGACTTTGACGTCTTCGAGATGGAAGTCAAGATTGCATTCCTCTATGTAATAGCCCCATGGCTTCATGATTGAGGAAAGCAAGGTGTGCAAGTTAAATAACTCCATCTATGGACTCAAATAAGCTTCTTATAGTTGGAACAAAAGATTTGATGAAATTATAAATGTTATGATTTCAAATAGAATCTCGATGAACCATGTGAATCTTAATGGGAGTACCAATGTGTTCATTGTGCTAAATGTAGAAAATATCCTAATCATTTAGAATGATATAAGGATGATAATAAGTATTTTATGATATGGCTATTTCATACCTTGAGATATCTCAAGGATACCTCTCAGATCTTAGTTCTGAAGTTGTTCAGAAGCAAAGAAAAGAGAGAGAATTGTGATTGTCACATTATTGGCACATCCTGGATATATTCTATCCAAGGAAGGCTCCTTTCTCTTAAGATTCGGTACTAACCAATCTGAAGGGATAACATATCAAGTGTTGATGATGCTAAAACTGCTTGGCCTTGTGCATCGATTACTAGAAGCCTGGTATGTGCTAGATGTATACGAAAAGCCAGATGTCCGCCATGCAGTGGGAGTAGTAAATTATTGCTAATCCTACTATGGAGATAAAACACTTAGTTGCAGTAATAAAATAATATCTTCAAAGATGACAAGACTTAGATATAATGATCTCAAAGTCTCATCATCAAGAACCTAAGACTTTATAGATAGTGATCTAAAAGGTCTTAACTGTGGATACCTTAGGAGATAGAGATCTCTGGGAATAAGGGCATTCTAATAAGGATAATAAAAATGAAATACTTGTTATAATAATAATTGAGCTGTAGTGTCAAGCACACTATAACTGACAATATTGGATATTGGTTGCATAAGATGCAACATTCGCATTGGATGCAAGCACTGTTACTCCGAGATATGCAAGTGTCGTAAAAGGACTTGGCATAGTCTCTTGGGAACAGAGTGACTGATCATCTTACCTAGTTATTTCTATCAATAACCTATAATTGTCACATGAGTTTGAGTTTAAATGATTAGTCCATTAATAGCTCTTTGGGCTAGTGGGAGATTGTTTGACATGCGAGCCCACGACGAGGCATTATGCAATAAATGTTATTGCGAATATCATTCCATGATCTAAAATGAAGAATGATTAATTTGCATAATAGGTCCCTTAGTACAATTAGAGTTATGTACCATGGCCATCTTAATGATCATACAGTTGTTGATTCAATTATTGAATCATAGAGGTTGGTACTTGGATGAATATCTAAAGAGTTAGATTGAGGACTCATCAAGCACCGTCAAATGATCATCAATATTTGATCTCCAGCCTGAGTGGGAGATGACAATTCTATCTCTAAAGGCTGATATCCGACCGACCTCTTGATGCAGGTCCTCTGCATAGGAATAGAGATTCGGAGGTGTCAGATTGGTTAGGTCAAAGAGTTGACTTAACGAGATCGAGATAACCAAAGTCGTACATCGTACGCTGTCGCGATTTAGGCATACATCCTCTGACCGGAGATAGATGTGTTACTATATATCTAAATATGTGCATTTGGTAGACCAATAGGTTGATGGCCTAATCAAGGTCTATATACTAGCTAGCTGGTGTGCATATAAGAGCATATGAGTAATACGATCTCTCAAAGGGATCATAAAGGTTCACTTATGAACCAGAAGACATGAGCTCACTCATGAGATATTAGGATCGATAAATTCCATGCATGGTTGTCTCGCTATGAAGCTTGACAGAATTTAGAGGTATGATATATGCTTTTGGAAAGCATATGATCGATACCAAATCCCAATGATCAAATGAGAATCTTAATGATAAAACCCTGAAGGTGACAATCTAAAAGAGATCTATATCTTCGGATTTATTCAAGGTCTTCCAGTATGCATGATGTACATGTATTGGGAATACCTGAGGGTGATGTGATCATAAACGATTGTATAACCATGACACTTCCATTCCGAGGGAGTGATGAAACATGTCTGGATTTTAGTGACTCCTCTCAGTAAAGAAGTAACTTGATCTTAGTCCAAGTGATGGACATTGATCTCAATGAGATTCAGATGCAGAATGGGCGTGATGGCAAAGAACAAGAAGAAAATGAAAGAGGAAATTTGTCCAATAGTCACAAATGGTGCCTCAATGAGAAGATTAAGTTTACGGACTTGATTTAATAAAGCATCTATAGGAGGTCCGTAAGATCTGGATTTGAGATATGTGATCTCAATGTCCAAGTCACTATACATGGAACAATACAATCGCCCTGTCCTTATCTCCAAGTATATGTGGAGAAAGCACACTATTCTTGAAAGAGTTCGAGTATAATTCCTTTGATGAATTATATATCCAAGCAACAAGATATTGATAATTAAATGAGATTTAATTATCCAGAATAATATGAATGAGATTCATATTATGAGAATGATTATCCAAGATAATTAGGTGAGATTTAATTAAAAGGGAAATGCAGAATATGGATAGTACTATCCATGCTATCCATAATATCAATGTATATTATAAATATGATTTATAATATATTGGACAAAGCTCATTTGTAAATAATATTTGCTATTTGATTGTTGATGTGAATTGGATTCACATTGGGTAATCAATTGGAAATATAATTTACATTTTGTTTTAGGTTGTGAATATGATTCACATTTTTTCAATGACATGATTGAAATATTCACTAATTAATTTGGAATTAATTTAGTGAATATAATTGTAATAAGTGTTGTTTTAAATAAGGGTAAAATGGGGCTGCGCCCTTGAGGGGGAGCTAACTTGGCTCCCCCCACCCCCATTTTCCCATTTTTTTTATTTTTTTTATTCTTTCGTGGATTTTCATCAATATATCCCTATATTATGCTATCAAAATTTCGTGCGAGACAGAGACTCCTACAACTTCCATCCAGACGGAGTCATTTTTAACAATTCTGTTACCGTTAAAAAATGATTGTCTGGGTGGAGGCCGTAGAAGTCTCTGTTTTGCACGAAATTTTAATAGCATAGTATAGGGACATAGTGATGACTATACACGGAAGAAATTTTCAAAAAAAATAAAAAATGGGTGAAATGCCACGGGGTTAGTCAAGTTAGCTCCCCCTTAGGGGCAACGACATTAAACCCTTCAAATAATTAAGAGATAATGAGATAATATAAAAGAGATAAAAAAATCACCAAATGAAAAGGTGGCGTCACCCTTGAATTGGTCAAGGGTGACGCTCCCCCTTTTTTAGGAGGAGATTATTATCATTTGTTGATTAATTTTATTGATTTAAATTATGTTGATGATAATGCAACATATATTTAATTTAATATAAATTAATAGTTGTCATTGATTAAACAATAATGATCATGGTCATTGATTAAAAACACAAATCAATCTAACCGTTGATTTTGTGTATCCCATGGATTGTGATCCATGGACTCCCAAACCACTATATAAGAAGGGGCAACCCTAGCCCTTCTTTATAAAACACACATTAAATTGCTCTCTCTCCTTCTCTCATTCTCACATCCCATCTCTCTTTAAGAGTGGTCGTCCACTCTAAGTTCTTGAGAGAACTACAGTCGTCGCTACGCCGTCGTGCTGTTGGATCTCTGTCTTCCTTGGTGGCTCTAGCACAAGTAGAAGACGTCGGATTTCATTGGACGAAATCAGGAGATTCAAGGATTGGATCTTCATCATAGATTGCGGGAAGCATGTGTCTCATCATTGCACCCGCAAGTGCCATCTTCGTGGATCGAACTTGAGTCAGGAGGATCTCTTGCTTTAGAGATCAAGTGATCGCAACCACGCTTCAAGATGTATTTTCTAATACTTTGTGGTTAGATAAAATGATCCAAGAAATGTTCTTGAGATCATGTGGTTTCATCATATGATTTACAAATTTTAAATTCCGCTGCACTGAGCAACTAGTGTGACCAGTCGATCCAATCGCATTGGATGCGATCATCACACTTTCGTGATGCGCTTAAGGATTTTTCCCATATCCTTCACATGTATGACATGATTCGATAAATGATGAATTTTAGCATAATTAGCTCTTTGTTTCCAGGTATATATATGTAGTATAGACTACAATGTATATCCTTAATAAGGTTCCATGAAAGTAAGATGGAATCTATCACCAGAGAGTGCTACTTCATTAGGAAAATAAAGGATGGTATTGGATACCTACTTTATGACCTTGAGATTCTTAAAAGATCTCATCTCTAAGAATGTGATTCTTAGAGGATGAGACTCTTGAGAATCAAGATGAAAATGAAGTGAAGGAATTCATTGAGTCTTGAGAAGGTAACGAGGCTCCTGAAATCAGAAACTAAAAGGATAATTAAATATGAATACTCATACCTCTTCAAATAAGTTTGAGGATGTATTCCATGTGTCAGTTAAGTCTGACAATAATCCGACTTCATGTAATGAAGCTTATGAGGATCATGACATGCAAAGATGGATGTTGGCAATAAAGTCTAAAGTAGACTTCATTTACAAGCTTTTAATATGGACTCTCGAGGATCCACCTATATGGGTTAGACCCATTAAGGTGCAAATGGATCTTCAAGAGATATAGGGAAAATGATGAGAAGGTAGATACCTTCAAAGCAAGGCTCGTATCCTCAAGTTTGGATTTTAGTGACTCCTCTCATAGAGAAGTTATATGATCTTAGTCCAAATGTTGGACCTTGGTCTAAATGTGATTCAGATACAATGAGAAGATTAGATCTACGGCTTCGATTTAGTCAAGCATCTATGGGAGGTCTGCAAGATCTAGATTTGAGATATGATCTCAATATCCAAGTCACTATACGTGGAACAATATAATTACCATATCCTTATCTCCAAGTATCTACGGAGAAAGCGCATTATCCTTGAAAGAGTTCATGGATAATTTCATTGTTGATATGTGTATCCGAGCATTGAAAAAATTGATAACTAAATGTGATTTTATTATCATGAATAATATTACTTTGATTCATATTATAAGGAGAGTTATCTAAGATAATTAAATGTGATTTAATTATCAAAGATGCGAATAATGTGAATGTGATTCATATTATTTGGGCACATGATAATAAAGATCCAAGATAATTAGATGTGATTTAATTATCATGTATATGAATAATTTGGATAACACTATCCATATTAATCAGGCATATTATAAATATGATTTATAATATATTAGAAAGAGTATATTGTGATTTATATTTGTTAATTAATTACTGATGCGAATTGGATTCACATCGGATGATTAATTTAAAATGTAAAATACATTTTGTTTTGGGTTGTGAATGGGATTCACATAATTTTGATGGCTTGATTGAATTTTTTCACAAGATAATTTCAAATTATTTTTTGTGAAAAATATTTTCGACAAGAGATCATGAGATATCATGAGATAATGAGATCTCATGATAATTAGATGAGATAGACCCATTCCTCTCAAGAGGAGTGTACGACCACTACTCACCATGTGGAGAGGAGTAGTCGTCCCCCCTCTTTTTAGAAAATTAGTCTCCTCATTATCTATAGTCAAAGATGATTTAATTTGAAATTAATTATATTGATTTATCAATATAAATGAATTTAAATTAAATAATTTGTTGTTGTGTTATTTACAACAACATCTTAGCTATTGAAAGAAACAAAAATTAATCTCAACCATTGATTGTGTGTTGTCTATGGATTGAGATCTATGGACTCCCAAAACCCTATATAAGAAGAGGCACCCTTGCTCTTCGAGTTACACGATTACAACAACGAATTCTCTCTCTCCCTCTCTCTTTATCCATACACCAAGCCTCTCTCTCTCTCTCATGGTGGCCGTCCACCATGGACCCCTTGTAAGAGTCGTCATCACCGCATCGTCGTAATGTTGTCGGATCATCTACTCGTGGATCTCCGTCTCCTTTGATGCGTCTCTCTTGTGAAGAAGATGTTGATTCTTGTATGACGAGATCAGGAGATCCGCCGCTTGGATCATCAACATGGATTGCAAGGATCACGCGTCTCATCAACATGCTCGCAGGCGTCTCCGCCATTGGATCAGACTTGAGATAAGAGGTCTCTTCGTTTAGAGACTTGATCACAACCACGCTTCCTATTTGTGGTTTAGATGAAATGATCCAAGAAGTGTTCTTGGATCATGTTGTTTCATCGTTTTAAATTTTTTTGAATTCCGTTGCCCGGAGCAACTACTGCGACTAGTCGCTCCCGATCGCATTCGATGTGATCCTTGAAGGATATGGTGAGATCCTTATGCGCATCACGGAAGCGTGAGGATCGCATCGTATGTGATCGGGAGCGACTAGTCACACTAGTAGCTCTATGCAGCGGAAATTAAAATTTTTATGTGACGAAAACACATTATCCAAGAATACTTCTCGGATCGTTTTCGTCTAAACCACAAATAAGTAATAGGATTATCTCTTGAAGCATGGTTGTGATCGAGTCTCTAAATGAAGAGACCTCCTGTCTCAAGTCTGATTCTACGGAGGAGACGCTTGCGAGCATGTTGATGAAACACGTGCTTCTCGCAATCCATGTTGATAATCCAAGGCACGGATCTCCTGATCTCCAAAAAACGAGATACAACGTCTTCTTCATGAGCAAGGAACACCGAAGTAGACGGAGATCCACGAGAAAACCATCGGGCAACATAACGACAACGTTGCGACGATGGAGAATCTCTCAAGGGCATCCATGGTGGACGACCACATGAGAGAGATAGAGGGAGTAGGCGTGTAGAGAGAAAGAGAGAGTTGTTATCTCTCTTGTAAATTAGAAGATCAAGGGGTGCCTCTCCTTTTATAATATTTTGGGATCCATGGATCTCATTCCATGAGACAACACAAATCCAATGGCTTACAATTGATTTGTGTTTCTTTCAGTGGTCAAGATTTGTGTTAGTAAAAACCAACAACAATTAATTTAATTTAGATTAAATTTATATTGATGAATCAATATAATTCAATCACCAAATTAAATCAAGATCTCATGGAGATCATAGGAGAGAGAGAGTGCCTCCTTCCATGTTGGAAGGAAGGGACGACCACACATTCCTAATATGAGTGGTGGTCGTTCACTCCATGTATATGGAAGGTGGCTCTCATCTCTATAATGAATCTCCAAGATTATGCAACAACTTTTGTTACAAACTATTCTACAAAAATAATTCACAATTATTTTGTAGACTTAAAGGAGATGTAGCCGCTTTGATCCGCCCCACTCCCCATTTCCGCGTCATTGAGAATGGTTTTTGTTCCCGCGCGTGCTTTGCTTGAAACTGGGGATCACTCGCTTCTTGCTTGCTTGCTGGAAACTGCTTTTTTTCCCGGGGAACTTGCACATCCACTGGCCCTATACTAGACATCCATCCATCCTGCTCTGATAGCCCTAAACTCGGCTGAGGCTAAGCCCGATTGGCCTGAGGGTCCTGACGGCTTAGCCTACGGCTTTCATGGTAGAATTGCAATCTTGCCATTGAAAAATTTGTGAATCATATTCACAACCCAAAACAAAATGTAAATTAGATTTTCAATTAATTGTCTAATGTAAATCCAATTCATATCAACATTTAATTAACAAATGTAAATTACAAATTAGCTCTCTCTTATATATTACAAATCACATTTATAATATATATATATATAATTAATATGGATAGTCCTATCCACATTATTCATATCCTTGATAATTAAATCACATTTAATCATCTTGGATTTTCATTCTCTTATTCTCAAATAATATGAATCACATTCACATTATTCACATCTTTGATAATCAAATCATATTTAATTATCTTAGATAACTCTCCATATAATATGAATCAAACTCATCTTATTCATGTTAATTAAATCACAGTTAATTATCAATTTTCTCAATGCTTGGATACATAATATCAACAATGAAATTATCCTGAACCCTTTCAAGGATAATGCGCTTTCTCCGCGGATAATTGGAGATAAGGACATGGCAATTGTATTGTTCCACGTATAGTGACTTGGATATTGAGATCATATCTCAAATCCAGATTGCGGGCCTCCCATAGATGCTTGATTAAATCAAGACCACAAATCTAATCTTTTCATTGCATCTGAATCACATTCAGATCAATGTACAACAATTTGAACCGATATTAGATTACTTCTCTACAGAGAGGAGTCACTAAAATCCAAACTTGTTTCATCACTCCCTAGGAATGGAAGCGTCATGGTTATACAATCGTTTATGATCACATCTCCCTCAGGTATTCTCAATACATGTACGTCCTGCATACTGGAAGACTCAAAATAAACCCGAAGTATTAGATCAACTTTACACTGTCTACTTCAGGGTTCTATCAGTAAGTTTCTCATTCGAACATTGGGAGTTGGTATCGATCATATACTTCCCAAAAGCATATATCATACCTAGGTCTTGATCATATACTCTCCAAAAGTATATACCAAACCTACAAATTCAGTCAAGCTTCCAAAGTGAGACGACCATGCATAGAATTTGATTCTTCCTAATATCTCATGAGTTAGCTCATGTCTTCTGGTTCAGTAACTGAACCTGTATGATCCCTTTGAGAGATCGTATTACTCATATGCCCTTACATGCACACCAACGCGTCGGTGTATAGACCTTCATTAGGTCATCAACCTATTGGTCTGCCAAATGTACATACTCAGATATATAGTAACACATCTGTCTCCGGTCAGAGGATGTGTACCTATATCATGACAACATATGATATAGGACTTTGGTTATCTCGATTTCGTTAAGTCAACTCTTTTGACCTAACTAATCTAACACCTCCGAATCTCTATTCCTATGCAGAGGTCCTGCATCAATAGGTCGGTTAGATATCAACCAAAATGAGAAAGGATCGGCATCTCCTACTCAGACTGGAGACCATCTCTTAATAATCATTTGACGATGCCCGATGAGTCCTCAATCTAACTCTTTAGATATTCATCCAAGCACCAGCCTCTATGATTCAATTATTGAATCAACAGCTGTATGATCATTAAGATGGCCATTGTACATAACCCTAATTGTACTAAAGGGGCCTATTACGCAAATTATTTATTCTTCATTCCAGATAAGGGAATGATATTCGTAATAACATTTATTGCATAATGGGTCGTCGTGGGCTCGCATATCCAACAATTCTCACGCTTCTATGACACGCTTAAGTATTTTCCCATATCTTTAAAGTTGTATCAGAGCCTTAGGTCGGAGGTTTTGTATACGATCCATAAACCTAAGAAGACTTGGGGTCATAAGGGATTGCGAAAATTTTACGGATTTCAATTTTCGCAGCCCTATTTTGTGATAAATTTCGGCCCCGTTTAAAATGTTTAAAACTATCACTTGGATAATGTCCCCCATTAAATAAGGAAACCGTGAGATTTGAGTTTGCGTAATTTGGATTCCGTTTGCTCAAGTTTTGATCATTTTAATGACCATATGTCCACTATTTCAGGGATGACTAATAATGGTGTAATTAAGGAGTTCATTACGATTTTTAAACGCCTGAAAATGTGTGTTTATCACTTGGATTCTGTTTTAAATCAAATTAGCAAACTTTGAAAATTATTTGCTTAATTTGGATTTAAATTGATTGAGATATGTTGATTTTAGTAAGTAGAAGTCACTGTTGAAAATTACATACTCGATCATGAACCTTGTGATTATCATTTAAGTAACTTATGAAATTAATGGTTAATTTCTTGGAATAATTATGGATAATATTTATGAAATATTTTATGATAATTGTTCCCTTAAATGACATTACCTTAACCAATAAATGATTAGATATGATCTAGATCATTAATTGGTCGCTTGATACACTTTCAACAAACATGTTACTTGAAAAGGTTTGGGAATTTATAGCAAATTTTCTTATAATCAAAATGGTTATTATTATTATATGGTATAATTTCGATTGAAAAATCGATGATCATCTCAAGTACACAATGATCAATTTGACATTATCCTTTCCTGAGGTGAATGTGGTATCTAGTCGGGGAGCGTTGGGTTAGCAGGTTGCACCGTGTGCGGGCTTTCCCACTCCTGTCGGTACTGGCCATGACAGTGGGTAGGGATTCGACATTGTACGAAAGATCACGGTGTATTTTTCTAATTATTAAAATTCGAATGATACCTACTTTGAGATAATACCATCTTTCAAGTAACAATCAAGTTTGTTGATTGAATGGGATTGATAATTGATTTAATGAGATTAAATGAATTATATCCAATTAAAACACTCTATTATGAATAGATGTATAAATCCCTTGGAAGAGTTAATCGTAATGAATATGATTCATAATGATTAATTAAATTTGAACATGATATGAAGGATCATATAAGTGACATCCATGATCTCCTGTCAAGGTGAGGGGTTCCGTCGCCAGGGATTGTATGTAGGAGATGCATGTTCGAAGTGACAGCTCCTATATGCAAGCGCATCTGGATCGGACTCTTTGCTTCTCAAAAGAGTAAGGTCGTATGCATAGTGACCCCAATATCGAGTCCTCATATTATTGGGGCGATACTAGATTGCGCATAACGAGTACTAATCATGTTGACGGTTGGTTCAATTAACGATGGATCAACATCACCTTAGAGGTGGTGGGCCCGAGTGTTAAAGACCGAATTGGGAAATGCAAGTTGGACTTGCAAGGCGGAATGTGTTCCCGCTTCTTTTTATCAGAGTTATAGGTTCTCATATTATTGGGATGTGACAAAGATAAGAAAGGAGATCCCGGATCTTGTTGAGATATAATGGTAAGTATATCTCTTACATTGAAAGTGATTAAAGGAATGAACTTTCAGTGTTGACAAGGTAAGAAAACTTTAATATAAAAATTCCTAAATCAAAGAAAATCTATATTTATATATATATATTTATTTATTTATACAAATTTCTTATTTCAAATAATCCTTCATTAAACCCAATCAGTACTATACTTAATAATAATCAGTAAAATATCATGGATTGGTTCCATGATCAAAATATTGTACTTGCAGTTGAAAACATAATGTATGTGATTGCAATATGCAATTTTCCTCATAATAATGAGGAATGACAATTAAATAAACAATAGGACTACAACCCTAGGGTTTACATGTCTCTATAGTCTCGATCTCTCAATCGAATGTACTTTGGAAGTGAAATGTCGATGATGATCGCAATTGTCAAACAATCCTTATAAAATCTAAGAGGATGATCTGACATACATATGTGCTCTCGATATTTAATCGTGAATGACAAGGTTCATTGCATTATGCCGAATGGTGGCTCTATAAGAGAGGATGTACTCAAAATGTTTGAGTACCTACCTGAACCAATGATTTTAAGAGTTTAGATGGATGTAGATATGATGACTGTCATCATTCTACTTCATGTACTCTAGTTATTCATGAAGCTTCATAGTATTCATATTGTATTAGTTGAATGAATCATGTATAAATGTTGAAATACTCTTACATTGAATTCTTTTGAATTTAACATAAGAGATTCTTTGTCTTGAGCAATGGTTGTTTATAGATGAAGAGAGCACAATGGAAGCATTGGTTGGACCCAAGTTATAAGGAAAGTCAAAGAGTTGATTGTACTTCTATGGTTTCCATACGTATGACATCCGAAGAGTTGGATGAATGCCAATACTCCACTAAGTCGATGTACTGATAGTATGACTATCTAGACTATCTAGGATCCTTAGAGAAGGACCCAGATAGTGCATCGGAATAATCCACATCTACATATAGTCATTGAAATTGACTTTCTTATTTGATAAGATTAAAAGTCTAATATTTGTATCTCATTCTTCTATTAACACTTGCAATTGGTTGCATATGTATTAGAAGATTGGAATTGGATCTTCAAGTTTCATAAGTCATCTACATGGATATTGATGCAATTATTGCAACAATCTCTATTGGATAGATATACTTCATATTTTCAGTGGGTGAGTCCTTTGTCTTAGAGAATGTCTCTATGACCTGTATAACAGAATACACCCATAGTTTTATTTCTAAGTGTTGTAAATAAACATGAATTCTGGAATAAACCTATCATAGAGAGTTGTGATGGATATATTTCAGATAGTAATCTAACATCTAGTGGACTCTACTCAAGTAGAAAATTAATGAATGGTTCATTAAGATTTCTAATACTGAAAAATAAACCTTATAAGATCAATAAGAGGATGAAGATCATTTGACAATGATCTGGCATCAAACCTTGGACATAAGTCTGTTGATGAGATCAAGAGACTAGTAAGAGATGAAAGTTTAGACTGTCTAACATTTCAAAATTTACACACTTGTGAATATTGTATTCAAAGTAAAACGTCCAATACACCCTTCTCTGGGAATGGTGTATGATGCAAAGGTATTCAAAATCTCATACATATTGATGTATGTGGATCATCTATATCATAATAAACATTATGAATATGTGATATCTTCTGATGATTATTTGTGATATGAGATTTCTTCCCTTCACCTTAGAAACCCTTGAAATGTTCAAAGATTTTACAATTTTGGTTTAGAACCAAAGTTTTAGGGAAGGTGAAAATGAATTTGATCTAACCTAGGTATCCTGTACCTATTAGATGAATTCATTGAATACCTTGTGGAGAAAGGAATATCATTCCTATCTCATCCTGTTCCTATTAGGTGAAGTAAGTAAGTATGTACACTGTACATTTTGGTTTCAAAACGAAATTTCATATAAGAGCTATGATTCTTTTGAATTCGATCTTATTTTGTAGAGAATTCAAATATAATAATTCAAAAGAGAGCATGGAATCATATGAGACTATATGGAAAATACTTTCAACTTTACATCTTTTTATCTCAGAGCTAAGGTTTAGTGCTGGACCCCTGATTTGATTTAGTCATGCTGTGTTGCACCAGTAATCTCAAGGACATCTACACCCTCAAGTGTAAGCTTGGCCATAGAAAATTCTACACCACCTACCTCAACAAGACAAGTCCTCTAGGCGTGAACTTTCCTAAAGGTCCATTTCCAAGAGATCCATTTGTGCCTTCAAAATATTTTCAAAGTTTTTGTTTTTTATCTTTATTATAATTCATATCTAATTTCAAAGCACCTAAAACATTGTAAAAAATCTAAAAACCCACAAATATTTTAATTTTATCTTTCTTGCATTTTTATCACCCTAATATAAAAATTAAAATCCAACTTTTTTGTTCAAACTTTCTATTTAACAAGTAAATCAAATTTCCTTTGATTTTATTTTATTATCAAAATCAATTAAAATTTTGCAAAATTAGTAGAATATATCGAAATTGAAAAAAAATCAAAAATAAATGGGGGTATGTATAGTAGATACTAAATATGGATACTGGTACGATCTAGATACTACTAAGCGGGTGAATAACAGATATCACAAATAATGACCAAATAAAAATTTATCAAATGATAAGCACAAATGATTACGGAATTCAAACTAGGAAATCAACCACTTGCATGGTGATTTTAACGTGAAAAGCGAATTAGGTGAAAACTATGACCTCGATCATTAACTTTGGATTCATGATCAGATGGGTCGACCAAGTTATCCACTTACCAAGTTATTTACCATGGATAACGTAATCATTTGTACATGCACTTTATATCACACACAAAAATATTCTCACACTTTGGACTTCACCAATATTTTGTACAACAGTATATTGCTCTAGATCAGCCACCAAAGACCTCTACCTTGGATTGGACATCAAAGTTCTTACATGCTTGGATCAAACGCCAAGTTACATGCAATACTTGGATCTAACACCTAGTCACATGCAAAACTCAAAACACCAAGTTCCTACAAAACATATGTTAAGAGAGAAATAAATATAAATATATATTTTTTTTTCGAAAGTGACAAATCTCCTATGCTTTGCATATGTGTGTATATATGTGTGAATAACAATCATAGTAGAAATAAGATTAGAACCCAAACAAGGATAGGATTTATGGAAAAACTAATAACAATTTGAGTTGAATCATCTGTAAACAAACTTTCTAACGAATCAAAGAGAGATAGTATATAAGAGGGAGATTGATACTTGAAGAGAGTTTGATGCGCATATGCTCAACATTCAAATCGGAGTACTGAAAAATCCAAGGATGCTGGAAGTGTGGGTATGTGTTAGTATGGCTATTGATCCTATCATATAGGTGTTAGTACATGTAAACAATCAATAATGTGCAAATCTGATGATACCTTTATGCTCGAGTATGGACATAATAATATCTCAGTTATTGGTCCTATCCTTGATTCTATTCCCTTGGAGGATCTGATAGTGGTACATAGAAATAATGGAAGAATATGAAATGATTAACGATGAATCAAATGAATCGAGTTCGAACAAAAATAATGATGTTTTATAAATATTCAAGTGATGAATATTGATACTTTTATACTCAGTAAATTTTAAAAACCTCTCAATGCATCGAGTCATCCATCTAATTCTCAAATGCCATGGCAGGTGTCGATTGTAGTGGATCACATCGATCTCATGGATTCAACCATCCATCTAGTTCTCGAATGCCTTCACCATATGAACAATCTTCCTTCCCTAACTTTTCAGAACCACAAAGTTTACTCTTTGTGGATCTCATGGATCCGGTCATCCATTATTTTTTAACAAATATCCTTCAAATTTTCCAAAGTAAGTACAAGGCTAGAAGGTAGTTGCACAGGAAAACACGCCGATATGAGATGGATTTTGAGAAAATGAAGAGATATCCTCCATCTTGGTATATAAAGTAGAGATTATAAAAAATATTGTATTATAAATTTCATATACATAGATATGTCATAATATGCGATAATCATGCACTTTTGCAAGTGGGCATGTTTTTGATATTTGTTTAACTTTGATGTCGGGTTTGCAAGGAGGTCGACGATGGGTAGAGAGAATTGCTGGAAACAATAAATAAGATATACCAATGTTTCAAAGAGCCACTATATGATCCAAGAAAAGCTGAACTTTTTTACAATTTTATTCATGGAATTTAAGATATATATTGCTTTTTCATATTTTTTAGCCCTTTATCATTTTCAAAATCGGTTCCTTTATTTTTGAAGGAAATCTAAATAAGTAGCCAACTTGGTAAATTCCCGAAGGAAATCTAAGGAAGTACCAAACATGTCCAAACATTCGTGCTTGGTGTTAGATGCTCGTGGAATCCTCGACAACCTCTGACCCTACCTCCAATTCCCGCGGATCCGAGCTGGCGTCCAGCACGTACCCGTCCCTTTCCCCTCCACCAACGTCCTCTCCTCTCCTCCTCCTGATCTTCTCTTGCCGTTCATGTCCCCCCCATTCTCCCGTCATCTGATCAAACCCCCTCAGGCTCAGGCTCTAACTCAACACCCCAATTCCCCCACTTGAGGTAGATGCCCTCCTCGCCCTCCTCCAATGCCTGATGCGGCCGTGCCATGGGCAACAACTGCGTGGGCCCAAACAGCTCCGGCCGGACCGGCTTCTTCCAGTCCGTCTCGGCCGCCATGATCTGGCGCCCACGCGCCCCTTCCAACCCCAACACCAACCCCATCCCTATCCCTTCCGAGACACCCAAACCTCCCCTCACCGTCTCAGACCAACCCCCCGAACCCGTCACCATACCCGACTCGGACCGCACCCCCCGCAAGCCTCTTCCCCTAAAACGCGTCGTCAGCGCCGGCCTCCAGACTGACTCCGTCCTCCTCCGCCGCACCGGCAAGCTCAAGGACATCTACACCCTCGGTCGCAAGCTCGGTCAGGGCCAATTCGGCACCACCTACCTCTGCATTGACAAGTCCTCCGGCCGCGAGCTTGCCTGCAAGTCCATTGCCAAGCGAAAGCTTGTCACCCCGGAGGACGTCGAGGACGTTCGGAGGGAGATTCAGATAATGCACCACCTCTCCGGCCACCCCAACGTCATCTCCATCGTTGGCGCCTACGAGGACGCTGTCGCGGTGCATGTCATCATGGAACTCTGCGCTGGCGGGGAGCTCTTCGACAGAATCATACAGCGCGGCCATTACTCGGAGAAGGCTGCAGCTGAGCTAGCAAGGGTGATCGTCGGGGTTGTGGAGGCGTGCCACTCCATGGGAGTTATGCACAGGGATCTCAAACCGGAGAACTTTTTGTTCGTCAACCGGGAGGAGAATTCCCCGCTGAAGACGATTGATTTCGGGCTGTCCATCTTCTTCAAGCCAGGTATATAGTGATACTGAGGTGCCTTGGAAAATAGACGTTCTTTGGATGTACTGAGATTCTTCGCTCTAATTGACATGATCGGCTCATAATATCCGTTCTAGCTCTAACGAGTGGAGTAATCTACACATGTAGTCCTTGTTCTATATCGAATTGGGGTTTTTATAATGCTCATACCAACATTAACTAAAACATTGTCAGACAAATAAAACGTCAGCTGTTACTATTTAAAAAATGCTCCAGATTAATTTAATTTCTAAAATATACCACTCTCCACTCTGGAGTTGCAGCATAACGAAAGCTCTCTTCATCTGTACAATTATTATAATAAGCAAAACCATAACTGAAAGCAGTCCATTAATGTAAAGTCAGAGTTGTCATATAAATTTTAGTCGCCTGTTGTGATCAGTCTTGGTTGTACCCTCGATTATTGTGACTGTTGTATGTAGGGCGAGATAAATTGCGATCTGATGTGAAAGACCTTACTGTTTGTCATTTTCTGGATTTTGACTGGTTATGGAGGGTTAAATTCCTCACCAACTTGAGAAAATAAGTGGAAGGTGGTGTTTTAATCTTTTTTTTGGAATACATACACACGCCACCGCAATTACACAACCTCTATATAGTTCATATATACATTTTGACCCCTACAATCCTTGACTCTTAGATTGCAATCCTAAGGGTGGATTTCCATCGATTCGACCTTTAGGTTTGACAGAAGCTGTTAAAAATCCATTTATGTTTTTTGTTATTTTAATTTATTTTATATTCTTGTAGTATTTTTCATATTTTGTTTTTACATGGATGCTTCATGTGTTTAGCCATCACCTTTCTCCTACAAAAAAGGGGCAGGATTTCATTATCAAGATATGAAGTTTCATCCTTGACATGGCATGAGGGTAACTATCCTGGGTTGACGTTTCCTACCTACTTGCCCCGCCTCCCCTCTCCATTTTCTTTCTTCTTTCAAAAATCTTTTAGTGGTTCACAAATACCATCGCGGCATCACCTCAATTGAATACAACAACAACAATGACAACAACGAAGCCTTTTCCCACATTAAGTGGGGCCAGCTACATGAATTCTTTGCCTCCATTCGTATCTATCTTGGGTCATTCTCGAGCTTATATCCAAATAACTAAGATCATTTCAGATAGTTTCATTCCAACATTTCTTGGGGCCTTCCGCGCCTCTCTTAGTCGATGCAACATCCCAAATCTCACATCTTCTAATTGGTGTTTCAACCGGCCTCTTTTGCAATAGGCCAAACTATCTTAAACGGTTTTGTCTCATCTTATCCTTTATCGGAGCTACACCAACTTTCATTTTAGTTACATCATTCCAAATCCGATCTTTTCGTGTATGACCATACAATTGAATATCAAAATAATTTTTTCATATTGAGATAGAGAACCGTTGGACCCCTTATATAGATAGAAACTTAGGGTTAGGGTTACAATAGGAGGCAACTCGAAATAGAGTCAATCGGATTACCCTAGGGTTAGGATTTACATAATAGCATTCAACACTACCTTTCAAGCTTGTTACAATTTTTTTCAAGCTTCCTTTTAATTTTTTTCGAACTATGTGTGGGCAAGTGGCTTGGTGAACATATACACTGTCTGATTTATAGAGGATATGTAAGAGTATGGAAACCCTCATTGTATCAACTCTCTAGTGTAATGGTAGTCAACTTCCATATGGTTGGTACGCTTGTGAAATATGTGGCTGTCGGCTATATGCACTGCTGCACGATTGCTGCATTTGAGTTCCATCGTGTCACTGATAGTGACATGAAGATATGTGATTACGGATAAAAGTTGTTCTAGGTATGTTACTGCATGGGGCATAACTTTCTACTCACACTCAGCACTAGAGCGAAACACACTTGCTTGTTTCTTGCTTCTCCAAGTTATCAAGTTTCCTACAAGGTTAGTGCATAATTGGATAGTAGATTTTCTTTCTATAATGCATTCTCTGTAATCTACATCAAAATAGGATATGATATCGAAGACGTTGCCTTTGGTGAACAATATGCCATTCCTCGGATACGACTTGATGTATTTTAGAACCATCATTCATGCATCGAAGTGAGCTGAAGTAGGAGATTCTATGAATTGACTCAGTTTAGTAACTGCAAGAGACATATTTGGTTATATAATGGTTAGTTACATTAATATACCCACTAGTCACCTGTATCAACCTATATAACTACTAGCTCATAAATGTTTCTTAGAATTCATAGGTATCTTTGCTGTCTTAGATCCTAGCATCCATGTCTCTTGGAGAAGGTTAGTGGCATACTTTTGTTGGGGAAAATCCGCCATATACAAATTGAACAGTTCGTCCAGGAGGAACTTGGCGCATCTGATGTAGAAGAATACGTTCCCCACATAGGTGGGTGGAGACACATGTATCAATCAATCACTCTGGTTTTGCATTTTATTGGATAAGCCAATGTAAGAACCCGTACAAATGACGACAACAGTCTCAGGAAGGTCACTCTGGTGTGAGTGCGTGGTGTCTCCGGTGTAGAGCATGTTCAGATGCTGCATTATATCTGAAGCTTCCTTTTTGGGACTACCACATACCATCCATTGCCCTCAATAATGATAACTCGAGCAATAGGTGTTGGATACCCATGTTTCTTATAGCAGACATCCTCAGCATACCTTGTTTTGTGGAAGAATATTCACTGGACGATGTTATATCCTCGACCTGGTTTGGAGCGACCACAACCACAACCCCTGTATGGGTCATAACCTTTCACTCGGATGGGTAATAAGTGTAGTGATCTGACCTTGGATTTCAGGAGGAATGTTGGTGTGAGAGATTGTTAGACAACTGAGAGTGCTGCATGCCTCGATACTAGGTAGAGTGGTGGCAAGAATCATTTGATCTTGGCTAGCAGCATAGCCCAGGTGAAGGCCTGCAAGAAATCCATAATTGTTATGTGTTGTCGGTGTTCATTCTGTGTAGGGAAGGTACATCCTGGAACATAAGAATTGTATCTTTCGTGCAAATATTTTAAAAGAGAGAAATACTCAGCTAGGGACACCTTGCTTTATTGCGATTCATCATATCAAAGAGATAAATGGCACACTAGCTGCTCTTTATCACCATTCACCTCCAGCGACCACCCATCGCCTAGCAAGTCTGCTGCCACATGCAAAACGATCTCTCTGTTCTTGTGCAACGATTCTCGTATGTTATTCTAAAGCTTTAAGGGATTTTTGCTTTTGATCTACACACTAGTACATTATTGCATCAAACCTGATGCTCTGCACCTTAAGGTGTCTTCTACGATTTTGTTTGGAGTGATTTATTTTCTAATGCACTCTACTATTTTATACATTTTCTTTTTTCTTATCATGTCGATGGGACCTAGCCATGTGTCTGCTTCTTCTTAGATGGATTAAGGAAACTCAATAAAGATGAATGGTACGTCCTATCATATTCTGTGGTCACGTACTTTTCATATTTTTATAGGGGTAAAAAAAGCTAATACATTCCGATGGGCAATAATCCGAAACCTTCGATATAGTCTTTGAAAAGTGGGAAGAAAACAACTATATGATAATGACTCATAAACATTTAAAAAATGACAAAGCCTTCTCCCACTATAAGTAGGGTCGACTACATGGATTCTTGCTCAAATCCATGTTGAAAGATTCGGCTATTTTCTATGCCGGCTATCGACTATCTAACACAACCCCCACAACGGGGGATTTGTACCCGGGTCTTTTGGGTGGTAGAAACATTGCACTACCACTAGACCATTTAAGTAGGTCCACAACAATAACAAAGCCTTTTCCCACATTACGTAGGGCTGATAGGGCATAGATCCAAGTAATTAAGATCCATTTGAACATACACCTCCTAACACTTCTTGGGCCATCCTCTCCCTCTCTTGACCGGCTCACCATTCCTAATTTCACATCTTCTAACTTGTGCATCAATAAACCTCCTTTGCAAATGGCCAAACCACCTTAAGCGGTTCTCTCTCAGTTTATCGTCAATCAGAGCTACACCAGCTTTCCTTTTGATCACAACACTGCGAATATGATCTTTTTGTATATGACCATACATCCACCATAATATTTTCATTTCTGCTTTTGTCATTCTCTGGACATGTTTATGGTTTACAGGCCAACATTCGTATCCATAAAACATATAAGGTCTTACAGCTGCTATGTAATAGTTTATTTTGATTTTCAATGGAATTTTCTTATCACATATATCAGTAAAGGCTCTTTTCCACTTTAACCAACCTGCATTTGTTCTGTGATTAACGTTTCCATTGATTTCTCTTTCGTGTTGCAAAATGGTTCTCAAGTATCGAAAAGAATCTTTCTTCAGAATGTTATCTTCTCCAATCTTCACCTCAATTCTTTCACCATTGCTTCCGTTAAATGTGCATTCCATATATTAAGTCTTAGCCCTATTTATACATGTGGAAAGAGATGAAAATAAAGTTATATTCCACGTACCCCTAGAACTCTCTTATATAGGAGAAAGGCTCTAGGGAGAAATTACACAAAGGGGACAGAAAAACTAGAGAAATATAAATAAAGACACTGATTACAGAATTCTCTCAACACTCCCCTTCAAGCTGGAGCGTATATGCCTATCATGCTCAGTTTGGAACAACAACGTTGGAAAGGACCCCTTGTGAGAGCCTTGGTGAACATATCTGCAATCTTTTCTTCTGAAGCAACATGGGAGGTGGAAATAAACCCCTTTTGGATCACGTCACGGGTATAATGACATTCAACTTCGATGTGCTTTGTTCTCTCATGGAAGGCCAGATTATTAGATATGAAAAGAGTTGCTTGATTATCACATTTGAAGTGCATTGGAAGAGTCACCTCAACTGCGAGATCAGTCAAAACAGACTTAACCCACATCATTTCCGTGCCCCCTTGGGCCATAGCCCTATATTCTGATTCAGTGCTGGACCGAGCAACAACAGTATGTTTCTTACTTTTCTATGAGACCAATATGCTACCAACGAACACAGTGAAGCATGAAGTGGACTTCATGTCCTTGAGACACCTAGCGCAATCTGCATCAGCACATCCAGGAAGTGAGAATGACGTCTCTTTTGAAGAGCAGACCTACACCTGGAGAAGTTTTTTGATAACTGCATCCATATGAACTTGTCTAGGTTGCTCCATGAACTGGCTAACTCTGCTCACAACAAATGATATGTCAGGCCTGGTAATAGTAACATATAGCAACTTTCCTACCAGCTCCCTATACCGTCTCTTATCTATCTCCTCAAAGTCATCATAATAGAGTCTAGCATTAGGATCCATTGGTGTAGTAGATGGTCTACATCCTGTCATACATGTGTTAACCAGAAGATCAGTAACATATTTTCTTTGCGTCATAATCATACCCTGCTGACTGCGTGCAAACTCCGAGCCAAGAAAATAACGTAACTTGCCAAGATCCTTGGTCACAAACTTTCATTCAAGGAAATCCTTAGCTGCCTGTATACCTTGTTCATCACTACCAGTAACAACAATGTCATCAACATAAACCAAAACAACAACCGTACCTTCCCGAGTTCTCTTAATAAAAAGAGAATTATCTGCAGTAGATCTGACAAAGCCATTTTGTTCAATCAACTCTGAGAGCTTATGAAACCAAGCCGCCAGACTCTGCTTGAGGCCATATATGGCCTTGTGAAGTCGTCATACCATACTAGGCCCCCCTCAACAACAATCCCCGATGGATGCTGCATGTAAACTTCTTCTTGCAGAATACCATAAAGAAAGCATTTTTTACATCCAACTGGAAAAGCGGCCAATCACGTACCACAACAACTGCAATGAGAATCCACAACGTGGAGTGACGTGCAACTGGAGAAAACGTATCCTGATGGTCTACCCCATACTTTTGGGTGAACCCACGAGCAACCAACCTTGCCTTATATTTGTCAACTGTACTATCAACACGGTGTTTCACATTGAACACCCACTTACTTCTAACAATAGACGCACATGGAGGAGCCTACACAATGTTCCACGTACCTCGAGATTGTAAAGCAGCCATCTCCTCTTCCATAACTAGACGCCACTGACTACTTTGCAGCGCCTCCTGATAAAATCGTGGTATCTCCACTACTGACAACCCCATAATAAACTTCTGAAAGTCCCCGGAAAGACGATCCAATGACACATGGGAAGCAAGAGGATGCATAGTGCATGCACGCTTCTGCTTTCTTAGAGCAATAGGCACGTCTAGATCTTCAAAACTCATAGGAGAAATAGCATCTCGGTCATTTTGTACCTCACGCTGTACATGCAAATCACCATTGCCATTAGAAGAACTCAAATGTTTTTTTTGAAGTCTGCAAGGGAGAGGGAAACACTCGGTGGTGTCCGCCCCTTCAAAAATTATTGATAACCAAAAGTAGAGTTACATAAGGATAACACTACAACACCCCAACAAACGAAAGCAACACTGATAAGAAAATTATAACACCCAGTCGTCCACCAACCTTTTTGCCAACAACCCCACATTTTCCTTATAGAACCTATGACCCGAGAACAACAGGTCATTTCTCCCCCTTCAAATCGCCCAGAGAACAACGAAGGGAAGCAACAGAACATGCCTAGGTCTATCCCTATTATCATGAATCGAGTTCCAAAAAGCCTGGAAATCATCAACGCGGCACCACGCCACATCTGCCTCAAGCCAAACCTGCGCTACCACGGGACAGGAAAAGAAGAGATGCTCCATCGTCTAAATGCCGCAATCACAAAGAAGGCACCTGTTCGCAATCACGCCCAGGAGTCTGACGCAGCGGTCACACGTCATCAATCTCTTTCTCCGAAGAAGCCATAAGAAGAATCCAATTCTCTCAGGAGGCTTTGGATCCCAAATAGATTTACAGTCCCTGTTCAACAGCTCCGAATTTGTCGGCGGCGTTCTGGAAATTGCCCCATAAGTCCCCCTGATCGAGAAAGAGCCGCCCTTCCAGCATCAATGATCTCTACCTGCAGATGGAGCCCCAACCTCCCGCAAAGCGTCAAGCAAAACCAAAAAATCCTCAAGTCTTTGGTCCGAGAAATTTGCGGAGAAAGTAGGCCACCAGGAGCCATCCACCCAACAATCCATTACCGAGCAAAGCTTGTTGTTCGCCAAGGCATATAGCCATGGGAAGCGAGAGCAGAGGGCTCCCGCCCCAGTCCAATTGTCTTCCCAAAAAAAGAAGTTGTCCCCTCTCCCACAAACCGGTCTGAAGAGCTCAAGATTTGACACGAAAGATTTCAACACCCCCCTCCAAAATGGCGTCAAGGAAGCCTGATTAGAGGGCTGCCGATGGGGTGCGCCCTTCACACCATAGATGCTGCGGATCACCATGCAAACAAAATCCTCTCCCGGACCCCAGATCCTGCTTGCCCATTTAAGGAGAAACGCCTCATTCATCTTTTCCAGAGATTTGACCCCCAGCCTCCCTGGTCTTTGCGACACGCGACATCCTCCCAGCCTACAAGATGGATCCCCCCACGACCACCGGAGTTGTTTCCCCATAAGAACGTTCACATCCTCTTATCCAACCTCTCACGAATTCCCTTTGGGATCTTGCGATTAGCCATAAAATATGTTGGAATGGAAGAGAGCACGGCCTTGAGAAGAACCAATCTGCCCCCCCTCGACAAGATAGCAGCTCTCCACCCCGCCAACCGCGTCTCCACTTTCTCTACCACCCTCAGCCAGTCACGCAGCCGTGTCCTCCCCAACGCCAACGGCATGCCCAGGTACTCAAGAGGCAGAGAGACCTGAACAGACGCCAAGGCCAAAGCCAACCCATCAGCCATCTGCTCCGCAGGACCAAACGGGACGAAAGAAGATTTGTTGTCATTTTTGCGCAGCCCCGACATCTCCGAGTAGATCTCCAACGCCGTAGCCGTACCAGTGGCCGCCTCGGTACCCCCCTCAATGAGGAAGAGGGTGTCATCCGCATACTAGATGAGCGGGACCTCAAGCCCCTCCCTACAATAGCCAGAAGTGTAACCATGGCTGACCACCCCCAGCACCATATCAGCCAGCACATCAACCGCAAGTATGAACAACATTGGCGCGAGAGGGCAACCCTACCGTATCCCCCTACGAGGTTGAATCCAGCCCCCTCCGACTTACCATTGATCAAGATCGAAAGAGAAGCCGTGGTGACACAGCGCCTCATCCACGAAATCCATACATCCGGGAAGCCCAAACGCCGTAAAACCGACCACAGGAATCTCCAATCAAGGCTATCATACACCTTCGCAAAGTCAACCTTCCAGAAGAACTCATGTTCAGAACATACCTCAGGCATGCTGGATGTTTGGCAAGGCACATGAGCACGGAGTCGACACTAATAAACCTAGGGAAAGAATGGTGGTGGAGGATGTGGCGGCGGTGGTGGAAGAGACATAGGTGATGGTGGAGGTGGAGACGTAGGAGGTGGTGGAGTAGTAGGTGCTGATGATGGTAGAGTAGAGATCGGAGGTAGAAGTATATAGACCTCTTTCCCATCTTCAGAAGAAATGAACCTGTCACCTGTAGGAGAAAAGTACATAATAGACTCAAAAAATGTTACATCAGCACTAACATAGTACCTTCGTCGACAGGGTCGAAGCAACGGTATCCCTTTTGGGTATTTGAGTACCCAACAAACATACATTTGACAGCTCTAGGAGAGAGTTTGTCAAGACCAGGGGACATCTGACGAACAAACTTGAACCAAATACACGAGGTGTGAGTGAGAAAAGATCCGTCTCGGGAAACGCCGTCAAGAATGGGATCTTTTCACCTAGAACTGAAGACTGAAGAGGGCATACGATCAACAAGGTAGCAAGCAGTTAGAACCGCATCCCCCCAGTATGAGTGAGGAGCACGACTCTGAATTAAAAGAGTCCTTGTAACATTCAGAAGATGGCGGTGTTTTCTTTCAACCACCATATTTTTTTGGGAAGTATATGCACAAGATGTTTGATGGACAATACCATGAGACACAAGAAAATTTGCAAGCTGATTAGTACTAAACTCCAGGGCATTGTCATAACGTATGCCCTTGATTTTTGCTGAAAAAATGTTTTTTATTTTTAATGAAGGACTGAACAACAAGACCAATATCAGACTTATTTTTAAGAAGAAAAACCCATGACAACCTAGAATACTCATCGGCAACAACGAGATAAAATCTATGCACTTGATGATCAGGGACACGACTGGGACCCCAAATATCAAAATGAACTAACTCAAACAGATCATGACTACTTCGACCCTGACGACTCTGGAACGTAGACAGATGATGCTTCCCAAGCTGGCATGCCTCGAACTGAAAGGTAGAGCGAGGAGAAATCTGTGGAAGAACATGGCACAACTTTTGCAGACGAAGATGACCAAAATAAAGGTGCCACATGTAAGGAGACGCGTGCCCAGTACGAATGGAAGAAGCACCTGCATAAGGAGATTGCACTAGCCTGTAGAGACCTCCCTGCTCACGGCCTGAACCAATCACCCTGTCGTTAGAATGTCCTGAAACACAAGAGCAGATGGATCAAAAATGGCATGACAATGCAAGTCCTTGGTGATTTGACTAATAAATAATAAATTCATTGAACACTCAGGAGCATAAAGAACATTCTGAAGTCTCATTGCAGGAGTTAGCTGCACTTCCCTCTGACCAGTAATGGAGGAGTGTGTTCCATCTGCTATCACAACAGATCGTCCAGGTTGGGTTGGACTGAAAGTACTAAACTGACTTCTATCGCTATCGAGGTGATGGGATGCACCTAAGTCCATAATCCATTATGACAAATCTGCCCTGTAACAACCAGTAAAGGCATATGCTATACCCGATGAAGATGCAACAGCAGAGGCAGCTACCTCTGAGGATCCTGAGGGAGAGTTGGACGATCCAAGAGTAGGCATGATCTCCCTGAGTCTGGTCAAATCTCTGATCAGCAACAGGAGGACTCCCAACCTGCTGAGTCTATTCTGCAACTCTAGCGGAAGCAGGAAACCCATGCTTAAATTAACATATTTCCTCAGAGTATCTTGTTCTGTGGCAGAAGGTGCACGGCTGACGGGGTCGGCCACCCCCTCCTCTGTCACGATAAGATCCTCCCCTACCATGATACAAAGTAGGTTCCCCCTACCACGAGATGCAGCCATGGCTGATGATGTATGAGACTGCACATTACCACCAGAGGACATAGATAGCCTACTTAGTCTGCGATATGCCTCCTCCATTGGAGGTATGGTAGCATCAATAAGAATCTGGGCGCGAGCTAAGTCATATTCAGGATCAAGGGCCGCTAGAATGACCCCCGTCATCACAGAGTCTCTGTAAGCCTTGAGCTGCTTTGGCGTAGCACTCAAGGGGATGTAGTCATGTAGCTTCTCAAACATGCCCCTCAACAAAGTGTAGAGGGTATGGAGGGGTCGACCATTCTGCTTCGACATGAAGATATCGTGCTGGAGATGCAGTATCTTCGACTCATTCTTTATTGGAGAGTATGTCGCAGCAAGAATGTCCCACATAGCCTTCACACTAGGCTGGCTTAGTATATCATTTGCTATCTCTGTAGACACAGCCCCATATAGCCATACATGTGCACATGCATCGTCTGCCTCCCATGAGGCATTTATCCCAGTCTTATCTCTTGGATCCTCCATCGTGAGGATGTGCTTCTTGCCAATACACTGCATCAAACTCATGAATTTACGCTGGGTAGGGGGGACTCTTTTGCTTTCTGGGCTGACGGCTGGTCGGGAGCGGGGCCTCTTTGCTCTCTGTTTCCGCGGCTATTTGCGCTGGCGGACAATAAGCTATGTTCGGCGGAGGAATGCTGGGTTGATGGTTCTTGGTGGCCATCGTTCTCCGCTATTTTCTCTGATCGGCGTTTTGAGGAAATCTTGGCGCTGCTGGACGCTGTGAGGAATGTGGGTGCCCCTGGTGGGGGTAGGGATCACTGGCTCTGGAAGGATGGATGTTTTTCGGTTAGGGGCGCGTACGGGGCCATTTCTAGGCCGCCGTCGGTGGCATCGGAGGCCCTGAACAGGGACTGTGCTATTATTTGGGACCTCAATCTTCCAAAGCGTGTGGGGATTTTCCTGTGGCTTCTTAGGCGCAAGAGGCTGATGACGCGTGATCGGTGCGTGAAACTCCTGGGCATCTTTCCGGAAAAATGCTTAATTTGTGACAATGCGATCGAATCAGTGGACCATCTCTTTTTTATATGCCCTGTGATATCGCAGATATGGCTGGATGCTGGGGTACTGTGGTGCCGGTCCGACGACTTCCTTGCTTTCTGGAATGCGGTGTATGAAAATAGGACGAGATTCAGAAGGGAGCGGCTCCACCCAATGGCTATTCTGTGTGCGATATGGCATAGCAGAAACGATTTGGTATTCTCGGGGCAGAGGTTCTACAAAGAAAATGTACAGTGCTATACAAGGAGGCTGGTAGATGAGTGGGTGTTGCGTTGAGCCGCTTTTGTTTCTTGTTTTTTGGGGTGGTAATCAGTGCGTTGTAACCTCTCTTTTTTTGGTTATAATTATATTTTGAGGTAGGGGGGGGGGTGGCAACGACCCTCGGGTGGCGGTGCGACTAGGTTTTTTTTGGTAGGGAGAGGCTAGGGCACACGCTCCGGTCTAGAACCATCGCGTTGACACCCTATGGAAAGAGATGAAAAGAAAGTTATATTCCACGTGGCCCTAGAACCTTCGTATATAGGAGAAAAGCTACAGGGAGAAATTACATAAAGGAGACAGAAAAACTAGAGAAATATAAATAAAGACACTTATTACAGAATTCTCTCAACAATACAAAATCCTTTGGTCTCTAAGAATGCAACAAATATGCTATATAATCAAAGTGCCATGGAAATCTGGACTAGATTTGAGAAAAAATACTCCTAAAGGTCCAATGAAGTTCGTTTGAGGGACATGTACTACGAGATCTAGTCTACCAACCAAAATTACATGTCCTTGGTTGGCTATTCTATTGAGGCTCACTTTGAAGAACTTGCGATCTTTAAACCTGTACGTTGTGAAAAAAAATAGACAAATGTTATGTTTTTTTTGGAAAGAGAAATGGCATGCACCTAGTATGATACATATACTCTAAAATATTTTAACAATAACTATGAAATAAATTACAATAACAATGACTCAAGAAGAGCCATTGCATGATATACAACATCCTCATAATAATGAAAACTCTCATGCTAAAAAAATAACACCATTATGAGGGGGGGGGGGCAAGCTATTCCTGTTAAAACACGTGCTCTCCGCGATCCCAATGTTTTTCTACTCCACGCGTATCCTGCTGGTTGGGATTCGTAGGAAGATTGAAGCTCGTATGAAGAAGTTCTTCTGGTCAGATGGCAAGCAAGAGAAATCAAGGTTGCACCTTGTGGGCTGGAAGGAGGTGACACAGGGAAAAAGGGAGCGCATGCTTGGCATCCGGGATGTGGAATGCATGAATAAGGCAATGTTAGCAAAATAGGTGTCTTTAATTCGGGGACCCTTTAAGTCTCTCATGCTCAGATTGATCCGCAAGATCTACGACGTGGGGGGAGAACTGGTGGCAGGAAGGGCGTGGTGGGAGTCACCGCTATGGGCTGGTGTACGGGAGATTCTCCCTGAGTTAGAGCACAGATTGCATCCACAATTCGGCGATGGTACTTTATTCCGCTTCTAGGGGGACAACTGGACGGGTGAGGGGAAGCTAAGCATTAGGTTCCCGAGATTGTTCGCCCTCGAGGCCTCTAGGGATGTTTTACTTTGCCAGGTCATGGGTACTGGTACTTGGGCTCCGGAATTTATGAACGATCTTTCTGACCAGAGGATGGAGGACTTTCTCAGGATGTAGGCAGAGTTGCCACGCACAGACGAGTTCACAGCGACAGTCACTACCGAACAGGTTGATCATTTCATGTGGGAGGGGGGAAAGTTCAACACGAAAAGGGCATATGAGGAGCTCAGGCGACCGATGGAGGAATATGATGCGGATTTTACGCAGGACATAGGAATGATTTGGGCGACCAAAATACCTTGCAGGGTGAAGGTATTCCTGTGGTGCTTAAGGAGAGACCGATTATGCGACAAGGTTGGACGGGCTCGTCTCTTTGGGGTACAAGACACAACGTACGATAGGTACCACTGTCACGAGGAGGATGCGGACCATCTCTTCTTCAAGTGCCCATTCTCGACCGGAGTGTGGAGTGGGCTAAGACTATCTTGGCTCTTGATTGATGATGCGACGATGTTTTGGAATTCCGTCAGGAGGATGGGAGGCGGCTCCACCGATGATGTGTCTCCTGTTTGGTAACTTTGTGGGTTATCTGGTTGGGGTGAAATGACCTTATTTTCAAGAACCAGAGATTCTACTTGGAAAATGTTTTGTCGCATTGTAAAGCCCTTTACAAGTTTTGGGCATCTTGATAATGTAACACTATATCTCTAATGAATATTACTAACGCGGTATCTCCCAACTTGGGAGACTACCCAATATATTTTCTAAAAAAAAACACCATTATGTGCTTGCCATATACCCCTCATACATGCTAAACGTGTTAACAATTCCTCAACTTCTTTAAGCTCAGCCGAGGTAAGGGAGTCTTACGAATTCTCTAAAGAAGAAGGGTCAATCTAAGAGATGGATATAACCCTTTAAACCTTCCTAAAACGTGTACATGGAAAAAATAAATGTTCAACCTCCTTATGGGTATCACCCAAAGCAAACACACCACATTAGCATCGTGTTAGCATTTTGCCCTATGGACTTTTGTCAATAATCTACCATGTCTCAAGAGCTAGTGGAAAAATATAGCCCGGAGAGGAGCTTTGTTGCTTTATAGAAAATTGTAATCATATTTTGAAGTGCCTAGATCGAACACAACTAGAGTAGAGAGTCGAATCGAAATGGTAAAGATTACTGGATGGTCTAAGTCTTCGGTGCCATGCTCCTAGAAATCAATTGCTTTCCTCTAAGTTTATTTCTGATCCGGAGATTGTTTATAGTTACTTTCATAAGATGGATGTTGCTAACGCTATGGTTCCTCTAACTCCCTATAGTTTCAACTGAAACTACTCTTATAGATATAGATGAGGCATTGACTTTACTACTCAAGGAGGATGCTTTTTTAGTAGTGGACATGGTTGTCACCATGACTTTGGACATAAGCGAGCTACTCAACATTGTGATCATTTCAAGCATACAAACAATTCTTCTGATAGGTGATGGGAAATATATAGTAGGCACTGCAGTGTTGCTGGAGATATTCGGGAACATTTCGTGCATGCAGTAAGTGTAGGCAAAGAGAAGTCAATGTTTGTACTTTTTGGGCTCTCCTTGCTGGAGATTAAGGAGGCCATGGATGCACTGTAGTATCCGATTGGTGATTTGCCTATATCTTATTTGGGACACTCTGGAGGGTAAGCATAGAGCGAATGACTGGAGGCCAGTTTTGGACAGATTGGAAAGTAAGACGACAGGATGGAAATTGACGACACTATCCGAGGGTGGGGGGTAAACTGGTATTATTGAAACATGTCTTATCTGCGATCCCCATTTTCTTCTGTTCTACCGGATTGTTGCTTGTGGGTGTTCATAAGAAGTTGGAGGCCTTGATACACAACTTCCTTTGTGCGGATGTTTTTTTTGAGGCCCAAAAGAGGGGGAGACACTCAGCGGTATTCGCCCCAATTTATTAACAAAACAAGGTAAACAGGTAGTTTACAAAGGTACCGAAAGAAACAACAAAAAGGAAACTACAACAAAACCCAATCATCGACTAAACGCGCACAGTGCAAAACGATGATTTCCTTGTAAAAACGCTGTCCCGAGAAAAGAGTTGCATTTCTGCCCAGCCAAATCACCCACAAGCTTGCTACGGGCCATAGGAGTGTCCTCCGCTCCCTATCTTTGTTGGCCACCAACGAGCCACAGAAGGACGCCAAATCTGAAATGCAAATCCAGCCTGTGGATGTTAAACAAGAGAAAAAATGATTTCATTTGATTAATTGGGACATAGTTACTACTTTAAAGAAGAAAGGATGCTTGAGTGTCCTTAACGAAGTAGGTGGTTCAGTTACGGGCCAACTCCGATGACTTGGTATGCCATTTTATGTGAAGGATCTACGAAATCGGTGGGTCGTTGATGACCAATGCAATCCATTTGCCATCCTCATTGTGGCTTGGCATTAGAAAGGTTCTATTGTATTTCTCAGTGATGATGCAACTTGTGCTTGGTAGTGGTGTTGTGTTCTGTTTTTGCTTGAATGATTGTCCGGGTGATGACACACTCGGGGGTCGTTTCCGTCGGCTTCTTGCGCTTGCAAATGATCGAAACATCTTTATGCATCATACATGATATCAAGATACGTGGTCGCCATAATTTACACTGGAGTTTTCAGAGCAAGGACTGGAGGTGTTTTCGTGGTTACAACATGAGTTGAATGAATTAGAGGGTCCATCACATGGGAGAGATCATTTTAGATGGGTTGGGGGGAGATTCTCGGTGAAGAAAGCATATCATTATTTCTTGATGATCGGGATTTATTACCTGGTGATATCACCCATGACACCAGAATCATTTGGAGTAGCAAAATACCTCAAAGAGTGAAGGTTTTCTTGTGACTCACTCACCACGAACGCTTGCTTACGAAGGAGTGGTGTGGCATGCTACTTCATGACATCATGTTGGGGACCGCTTATGCAAAAGATGTGTGAGGAGGATGAAGATTTGGATCATCTCTTATTCAGATGTGGCCTCATAGCTCGGGTCCGGAGATTGGCAGAGATATCACGGTTCAAGGTCGACAACCGTGCTCTCTTCTGGACCTCCATCCAATTAGTTTGTGGTAATCTGTATGGGGACAGTTCCCTTCCCTTCGCAATCTTGTGGGCGATATGGTGTGCTAGAAATGAGTTCACAACGACTAGTGTTTTTATAGTCAAATATAATATAAACCTTTTTTATACAATTTGTTGTGGGTCCCAACTTGGGATGCCGCCTTTTTTCTTCTAGAAAGTTCGTAAAAGTTAAAATCCGTCGTTTAGGTGTCTGCCCAAAAACTTCACCATTAATCACAAGTTAAAATACAAGGCTACATATGACCTAGCAATATTACAAGTAGCAACTCTCCGCTAGAGCACCTGCATATACAATATCATTTTCACAATTAAAATGTTTTCTATAAAAAAACAACCCCATTCCTATCCAACCACATTGCCCATATAATAGCAATTACAACGAATCTCTCATTCCATGAGCCCCTCCACTCGGATCCAATGGCATCCCAGTAGTTTTCCATGCTGTCCATTAGCACATGTGTGAGTCCAGATCTCATCCACACCTCCCTGGAACTAACACACATAAAAGAAAGGTGGCCAGCATCTTCAGCACCATTCAAACACCTTGGGTAAGAAGCAAAGATATTAGAAAATAATTGGGCTCGCCGAGTTCTCGTCATGAGTCGTCCTCATCTCATACTTCAGAGACAAACTTTAACCCACAAAGGAACCTTCCACCTCCAAATTCTTCTGCAATCGTCTGCACAACACCTGGATCAAAAGGCACAAATCCCATTATGGACCTATATGCCTTGTTGATAGAGAACCACTCATTAAACCAACTCCAGCAATCTTGCCCTTTTAAGGGAGCCTTCTAGTCCTCCAGGGTCGTAAGCATCTCCTAGAAATCACCAACCCTATGATTTGAGAGGTCATACCTAAAGGTGGGGAACAATGATGATCCATCCCAAGCGTCAGCAATAGTAACATTTGGATCTGTCACAAGGATAGCCAACCGTGGGAATCTCACTGCGAGAGATCCTTTTTCTATCCAATCATCATGCCAGAATCTAAATCCCCTTCCGTGGCTGATGATGAGCCTTAGAAAAGGACACACATTCGGCAACACCGAATCTGTCACCAAGGATGGGCCTTAAAAACATTTGAGATCTTTATTATTTACTTTTTATATGACTACATGTTTATGTATATATAGAGGCATATTATCAATGCAAAATATCAATTTATTCTCTTCTTTCACTCAAACTTAGCAATGTGGTTGCCAAAATCGGTCTTCGTTAGATCTATCGATGATCCTTCTATCTACCTTAGCAAGAAGAGTGGAATTGTGATGTTAGCTCTGTATATCAACAACCTGATCTTAAAAGGTAATGACGATTATGGTGCTTGGGATGTAGTGCTAGTGATGAGCTTGGCACGATATGTGGGTTGGGTCCTTCCTGATCCGCTACTTGGTCTTGCACCTGACCTATGGGAGACTGCGAGTGTCAGATTGGCTCCTTCATCGAGAAGCTGGAGATAAATCTGGTAGGTTGGAGGGCCTCCTTATTGTCTCATGGAGGACGTCTAGTGCTTATGAAGGCTGTGCTTGCGGCTATACCGATCTTTTTTAATGTCGTTAAGACTACTTCCCGTTGGAGTTCGTTGTTTCCTGGAGCTTCTTATACTGAGATTTCTTTGGGGCAGATTTGGACAAGATGGCTCATGAATTCATGTGGTGGATTGGGATATAGTCACGTTTCCCAAGGAGGAAGGTTGCCTAGGAGTTTTTAGGTTGGAATCGATGAATAAAGCTCTCTTCCTAAAGTAGGCTGCTAGGATTGGGAGGACAATGAGGACCTTTTGTAGTAGACTCAAACATAGTGTCTTTGGTATTCATGTTCATGCTGAGCTGGTGAACCGTCCTTGCTTTTATACATCAGCCTCCTGGAAGGGCATTTATTTCTTGATGCAACATTTCTCGAAATTTGTTTGCCCTATTCTTGGAGATGGTTGGTTTTTTTGCCTTTTGGATGATGAATTGGACAGACGAAGGGGCTCTAGATTCTTGCTTCCCACCCCTTTTTGCGTCATGCCACATACAACGAAGCTCATGTGGCAGATTACTGGTAGGCTGGAACTTGAATGTCTTTCTTCCTTATGGGTCACTCGGTTCAACGCATCTAACAACTCTTACAACTATAGGATTCTCTCAGTTCTTTTAGCGATCTATGGGAGGGCAGGGACTACTGGATATGAAGAGATGGGGATTTCTCTGTGAAACAGATGTATAAATCCATTGATGGAATTCCAGAATTGATGCATGTGAATTTGGTTCGTGATTGCATATTTGTTTGGGTTTGAAGATGCCTTCACGTATTAAGGTATTTTTGTGGCTATTTCGCTAGGGTGGCATCTTTTTGAGGCTCCAAAAAAGGGGGAGACACTCAGTGGTGTTCACCCCAATCTATTAATAAGAAACGTAAAGTAAATATACAAAAACAAGACAAAAAACAAGAACCAAGATCCAACGTGGTAGCGCACGGCTAACACCCCAAAAACAAAACAAAAGAACCAGACCAGGGCTACCCAGTACACCAGTCAGTCAGAAGACGCGTAGCAAGGATAATAATATTTTCCCGGTAAAAGCGCTGGCCCTTGAAGACTGCCTCATTCCTCCCCAGCCAAATGCCCCACAACCTCGCAATCGGACCCAGCATGTCCTTTCTTTCCCTGCCCCTGATGCTCGTCAAGCTATCGCAAAAAGCGACCATGCTCTCGGAGTTGACCCAATCCAGATCATCCCAAAGTCCACGAACCAATCTGCATTCAAAGAATAAATGGTCGATGGTTTCCCGCTCCGCGTCGCAAAGCCCGCAATTAGGTCCAATGTTCGGAATAAATCTCGCGCAACGGTCACGCGTTAGAAGCCTGCCCATGCGCAGAATCCAGAGGAAGAGACCAATGCGCTCGGGAAGCTTTAAGGCCCAGAAGAAACTGCAGTCACGCACAAGAGTAGCGTCCCCCACCAGAGGACCGGGAGCAAGAGCAATATACGCCTTCCGCGTGGTAAAAGAACTATTCTTCCAAGACCAGTGATCGCATCCAACATTAGGCTGGGTCGCGTCAGCAAGCAAGCCCAAAAGCGAAAGAAAATCATCCACACGCTGATTCGAGAAATTTGCCATAAAACGAGGACACCAGCAGCCGTCCATCCAACACGATGCCACAGAAGCGTCCTTGTCTTCCACCAAAGCAAACAAGCGTGGAAAGCTGTCCTTTAGAATACCCTTCCCTGACCAATCATCGGACCAAAATCGAAATGAATACCCCATACCAAACACCGGTTTAAATAGGTAAAGATTGCGAGTAAAAACTCCCACCACTCCACGCCAGAAAGGAGAGAGGTGCCCGTGAGCATTTCCCCGAGTAAATCCCATCAACTCCTCGCCCAGAAGCTCCCGCAGGACGTTAAGCATGAAGTTGTCCTCCTGCCCCCAAACCCTCGACGCCCATTTCAGCAGGAGGGCGTCGTTAACGACCTCCAACCGCCGCACTCCCAGCCCACCATCCCGCTTCGGCCGCGAAACATCATCCCAAGCCACCAAGTGAACCCCCTTCCCCCCTCCCCCTTCTTACCCCACAAAAAACCCCGCGTACAACGTTCCAACCGCAACCGAATCCCCTTAGGCAAGCATCGAACCGAGAAGAAGTATAAAGGAATAGAGGATAGCACCGCTTTAAGAAGAATCAGATGCCCCCCCTAGATAATAGAGCCGCTCGCCACCCAGCTAGGCGATCCTCCATCTTCTCCACCACCGACCTCCAATCACGGAGCCGGCCACGACCCACAGTCAGGGGCAAACCAAGGTAGTCGAAGGGGAGGCCACAGGGCGTAGAGCCCAGCACCCGGCCACACTCCAACACCTCCGCCTGCGACATCCCGAAGGGGATCACCTTAGACTTAGCCCCATTAATCACGAGCTCACTGAAAAGCTCAAGAGTAGTAGCCATACCGGAAACCTCATCATGGCCACCCTCGATGAAGCAAAGAGTGTCGTCCGCAAACTGAATTAAGGGGACCTGGAAAGTCCCAAAAGTGCAGCCCCTAGTCAGCCCCCCATCAATCGCGTTGTCAATCATACGAGCCAACACGTCCGCCGCCAGCACAAAAAGAAGGGGAGCGAGAGGACACCCCTGCCGCACCCACCTCCTAGGCTGGAAGAAGCCCCCAACCGGGCGACCATTAAGCAAAACCGAGAGGGAGGCCGTGGTCACACAACGCCTCACCCACGAGATCCAAACCTCCGGGAAGCCCCTCCGCCTCAAAACAGACCACAGGAAACGCCAATCAAGACAGTCATAAGCCTTGACGAAATCAATCTTCCAAAGAACCCCCATCTTATTGGACTTCTTCCAAGCCGCAACCAGCTCGGAGGCCACCGCGAAGCAGTCTGATATTTGCTGCCCCTTAATAAATGCCGCCTGTGTTGGAGAGACCAGCGAAGCAAGAAGAGGAGCAAGCCTCCTCGCCAAGACCTTGGCAATGATAAGGTAGATCCCATTCGATATAGAGATAGGCCTAAAATCCTCAACGCGATTAGCCGCAACGGACTTAGGGATCAGAACAATAAGGGTCCTATTAATTTTGTCAAAGCCACTGTTCCCTTCACAGAACTCATGAGCAACCTCCAAGACGTCAACAGCCACCACATCCCAAAAATCACGGTAGAAAGCCACCGGGAACCCATTAGGGCCCGGCGAGCCTTCCGCGTTAAGGTCCCAAACAGCTCCTTGAGCTCAACAAAGGAGATCGGCCTAACCAAGGCCTCAGAGTCCATAGGCAATAAAGAAGGAGCCCCACGTCCCGACCATCGCCACCTGCGTTGTGAGCGGCACCCAAAAACACGCTTGAAGTGATCAGCCATGGCCTCCCCCAACTCGATATCCCCAGTAACAAGGGATCCATTAACCACAAGAGAGCGGATAGAGTTGTAACGTCTCCGTCCGCTAGCCACCCGGTGAAAGAAAGCCGTATTAGCATCACCCTCCTTGATCCACCTCAAGCGCGAGCGTTGACGCCACTCCATGTTTCTTCTCTTGTCCTCCGCTTTGACCACCTCCTGCGCATCAGCGCGCTCCACAAGCTCCTCCGAGAGCAAGTCCCTAGAATTTTCCGTTCGGTCCAGCCGGGCAATAACATCCTCCTCCGCCGCCCTTGCCGCCACACGAGCCAACCGCGATTCCTTTTTGAAAGACGCCAGGAGTCGCCTCAGCGAAGCAAGTTTAAGATCAAATTTACGAGCATCAGTTCCCATCAAAGAAGATTGATTCCAGTGATTCCGCACCAAGTCTTTGAAATTTGGCTCCAAAAGCCAACACTTTTTATATCGGAATAGACCCCTCGGCCTGAGGTCTTCCCCTGAGTCCCACAAAATAGGATTATGATCAGAGAAAGAACGTGGCCGAGAATACACCGAGCACAAAGGGAAAGCCTCCATAAGCCTGTTATTCACCAAGAAACGATCAATCCTTGATCGAGAAGCATTGTTCCTCCATGTATAAGAGATATCCTCGGGGACCAGCCCCTCCAGAGCAAGCTCGCTAATGAGCTCAAGAAAATCGCTAGAGCCCAGATCCTGCCCCTCCGACCACGAGGACGATCAGAAGAATGAACAGTGACATTAAAATCCCCCCCAGCAACCACGGAATGTCCCCAAACTCAGAGGCCGCGTCCCGCAGATCATCCCAAAGCTCCCGCCGGAGCACGTGACACATTGGCGCATAAATACAAGAGAATGCAATCGGAGCAAGGGAATCGGCCCGAGTCAACACCACATATAAAGAATGTCTTCCCACCCGCATAGAGGAGAATGAGAACGCCGCCGAGCGCCATGCCAACAAGATGCCTCCTGACGCCCTAGTCATATCCACCGTGCGAAATTGATCCAAAGCACCCGCACCGAAAGACCTCCATAGGTAGTCATCCACCCCCGTAAGTTTCGTTTCTTGAATAAATACCAGATCACAGGCCCACTCAGAGAAACGCAATCCCAGAGAGCGCCGCCGATCAGAGTCCCCGAGGCCTCTAACGTTCCAGGAGAGAACCTTCATTAAAAAACATCAGAGCGCCCCCGATCAACGATAGTCCAGCCGCCTCTGCCATAGCATCCCGCAGCGTCTGACAGGAGACCATCCTCGAGTCCCCAAGGCGCGAGTGAAAACACCTCCGATAGCTCCTCCCAAAGCGGGTGCCCAAGGTACTCCCCCCGCGGAAGGAGCATCACCAATCCCGCTGGTACCAGCCGCATCATCAGAAACCCGAGCATCATCGGACGGAAGCATTCCCGAAGAAAACGCCCGACCACAGGGGGGGAGTGATTGCGGGGCACAACCGGAGAAAAAGGAGAGGAAGGGTCCATAGTCTCAACTGCATAAGGTCCGATTTCCTCCAACTCGAGCCGCCTGACCAAGCCCAAAGAAGAGTCGGGTCACGAAAGACAAGATTCGGGCGCCGAGATAGGAGAACCCGACAGCAAAAGCGTTTCAGATGGCATCCACATCGGATCCCACGATCCGAACTGAATGGACCCGCTAAAGGTTCACAAAGGAGGGCCGGGCATGGTGCCCGATAAGCACAACTGCAGGGATTCAGCCGACAAAAGCAGATGAAGGAAAGAAGGCAAATCGTCCTCGAAAGAGGCCACAGCCAGCAAACCGCACCTTTCAGAATCCGTACGCATCTCCCGAGGTGGCAAAACGAAAGGTCCAGAGAAGATATACTCATCAGGCGACGCTTCAGAATAACCCCCGAGGCCCGACACGTGGCACTCGGGAGTCGAAGCGCCACGCCCTAGTCCCACGACAACGACACCATCGGAGGAAGCCGGCTGCGGAGGGCACGTCGTCGGCGACGACGACGGGGCGACGACAGAAAGCTCGATCTTGAAACTCCACCGGCCAACCTTCAAGGTTTCGAGGTAGACCTTATCAACTGCACTGGCAAGAAAGGACCTTGGGCATTCCAGTAGAATCCGAGCGCACTTCCAATCCGCTCCCGGCGAGAGACCATCGTCTACAACAACCAGGACATCCCCCCAGGCCCGAAGCACCTTGGATAAGGCGGGGACCGTGCGAGAGAGAAAGGGCACACCACGCACCTCCGCCACACATACCTCCGAATCAGTGGAGGCTCCATCCGCGACCCGCAGTCGCCTCCAAGCCACATCGCTGGAGTCGCCATTAGCGAGGAGCCTATCCCGTTGCTCCGGGGAAAGGCCTCGAACACATCACCTAGAAGAATCCAGAAGAATGAAGTTCCCCGAGAATCGAGGGCCCAAGAATTCGAGGACGTGGGAACGAACGGCATCCCAAGGCACATCAGGACGCCGCCCCAGCCTCACCGCCGCGAGGTGGCCATCACCAGCACGGAACCTCCCCGCTCGCACTTCTAAACCATGCACCGCCTCCCCATGCACGGGCTCCCCCGCTATGAACTCCCCATGCAAACCCTGCGACGAAGCCGACGATTCCCCCACACCGCTCCCCACCGCCACGGCAACACCATCAAGTGCATCACCCTCCTTGGTAGAAGCACCACCAGGCTCACCGCCCAGCACCAGCACACCGCCACCCACCACCTGCGCACCACCACCCACAGCCAGCCCCTCGATGCCACCCACCACCTGCGCAAAAGTGCGAGCTCCCCTCATACCCAAAGCGATATCTCCACGCCCCCCTGAACTCGCACGGGGCCTGGAGGAGACGCGCGAAGCACCCGCCAACCAGCACGACGCCACCCGATGACCCACATTGCCGCATGCAAAACACCGAGGCGGAAGTCGACAACCGGAAGCAAGATGACCATGCATCCCGCAACGAAAGCACTTCTTCCCCAGCTTCCTATGCGAAACCTTCACCCACTCGCCCTCCCCCCGCGCCTGCTTCTCGCCCTCCCCCCTCGCCTGCTTCTCGCCACCCTCACCAAATGGAGAGGGCCCGCCACCCTCCCCCTGGCTGGCGCTCCTCGCCGTCGCAGCCTCCCGAGCAGGAAGCGATCCACCCTTCGAACTTGCCGAAGTCGCCCCACCTCTGCCTTTCACTCCACCAGCGCTCCATCTTGCAATGCTCGATACTATTACTTCCTAAGAAGCCACTAGGGTGGTATCTTAACGAGAGATCGATGGTCAAGGATGGTATGGGGTGGAAGTGATGAATGCCCTATGTATGTCGAAGCAGAAGAGTCAACTGACCATCTTTTCTTTGCATGTGAGAGGATAAAAGTAGCAAGAGTTATTTTATATTTTTTATTTCTTATGTACTCCTTTCTATATAAGTGAGCACTATGACCCTCGGAATAATCAAATCAATCATTTCCTTCCACATGGAACCAAAGTGAGGGTCCTAGATCGAAGCCCTGAGCCACACCAGCACCCCTACCGTCTAGCCCCTCATCACACCCTTCATGCGTCGTTCACGACCCCTCTTCCATTGTTGTACCCCATCACCTCTGCCCCTCTCCCATCACCACGGTGCTTGTTACCGATGAATAGGGCCTCTCACGGCCCCAACTTGCGGCAATTACTGCTACCTAGACCTCCTCTCGCTCTTGCCCTCCTCACGGCCCCTTGTCATCGCCTAAGGTATCGTACCATTCCCAAAGGTCCCTCACCTCGTCATCGCATCTCCCTACAGGTGTAGTAACATTCACAAGGTCTCCAAGTGATCTGATATTGGGTTGTTCGGGGGTGATTTGATACGTCTAGACTCATCCGCGAGCCCTAGAGCATTTTCCAAATTGATGGGAACGGTTGTGCCTTGAGTTTGGAAATACAACTGGTTTCCCACATGATCGTGTAGGCATTTTTGGATCGTCTAGCTACCCCGATCGCGTTCCTATGGAACTCTTGTTCATCGTGTCAGAAAGCAATATTGACTTATCCTCTTCCGGGGTATTCAAAGGCCCGACCCATTGTCAAGATGGATGGGGCCAATTACAAACTATGGTCCATGCAATTTATGAGCATTATGGAGTGCAACGACAAGGAGTATATTTTGATGTAACCTGAGTTGGCCAAAAAAATTGGAGTGAATGCTTCTTGGGAGCAAGACGACGCGTATGCATGTGTATGACTATCTGGTATCCCTACCATAGAGATCGTCAATGACATTCTCCATCAGCCGACTGCTAAGGCAATATGGCATATTCTTGCCGTTACATATTCTCAGGCGAGGAATAAGATGAAGATCCTTTAGCTCCAGTACGACATTTTCACACTGAGCAAGATGATTGCCCGCTTCAAGCTTTCTACTTTTGGCAGGAGGGTATATTTAAGAAGTTTCGCAGTTTCATGATGCTTCCGTAGAGCAACAGATGGGCTGCATAATTGCTACAATGGTTAGCGCATTCTATCGATGCTTGATTCACAGTATGATACCGTACGCACCGAGCTTCTCATAAGCACACCCATACCTCCCATGGTGGAGGCTGAGCATGATGATTACAATGCCTCCTGCAGCCACTACTTAGACCTTTTCTGCGATGGCTGCATCTTGCGTTAGAGGAGTTTTATCACAATTCAGAGAACGCAGTGTCCGTGGCAGAGGAGGTGGATGCTTACGCCAACAATGTACATACTGCCACCGTCCTCAACACTCTGAGGACACTGGTTACTAGAAGCATGGTTACCCTGCGTCTACTCGTATTGCCCAGCATGTTGAGTAGTCTATTACCACCTTTGCTAATAAGAAGTTCTATGACTTTGTCTCCCGTCTGAGGGAGATCATGACTCCTACAAGCCCTACTAATGTTCCTTTGGGGCCCCTTAACTTTGCAACCTTAACCTCTGCTAATACTTCAACTATAGATTATGCACTTGCTAGTTGCCACCGAGCAGACATTTCAGAGTGGATTATGAACATTGTATGGAAAATTAGTCTCGAGGTGAGGCCGTCTCATTTAGCCTCAAGGTATATGCCTCGGTCCAATATTGTAAGGTGCGAGGCTAACTGTGAGGCGTTTTTATTTTTCTGAAGCATTATGTTGATTATTTTAATGGTTTGCTTGGTAGTTTGAGAGGCTTATAAATATATGCTTGTTTATGATAATAATTATACGAGATGAATGCCTAAATCTATTTTTTTCATGTCTATAACATCATATTTACCATTAATTGTGTCCAATTATTTCCGTAAACGCTTACTATTTCACTCTTAATGAATGAATTCATAAATATCGAATCCAAAAATACTTGTATATTTAATGACCTTTGCAATGTATCGAGCAAAACGAAATGGATAGGATTCACGATTTTTCATGGTGCCATATATTATATGTTAGACATATAACATAAATTTATTCGACATATATTTAATCGTACTTTTGATTACAAAATTTCAAAGACATATATTTGTTTAATTCTTTTGCAACATTTATAAATAATGAATTCCTTTTTGATTGGATGAAAATGTGTAAAAGGGATACGAAGTTGTTTAATCTTCTCTTTTGGTGTTTTTATATTTATAATTTCATGATATCTTGTAGTGTTAAGTATTATATGTTGGACTGAAAACATGTATTATAGTTTTATAGCATATATTTCTCTATAGACTGTTGCTTACGCCTTGATTGCCCCAAGGTTATTCCCCGCCTCGATTCCGAGGGAAACACCTTGTTCCGCCTTTCGTTTTTTCAAACCTTGATTATGGACTTCGGAGTATCTCAACATCTATGCAGAGACAGAGCAGTTCACTTCCTATAGATTAGTATATTCGGGAAGATGTGTTGTCATTGCAGATGGGACACACTCCCCTATTAGAAGGCATGGGGAGATTCGTCTGACACCATTTTTGCATCTGCAGAATGTGCTTCTTGCACATGACTTTTCCATGAACTTGTTTTCTATCAGCCAGATTACCAAAGATATGCATTATCGTGCCATATTTATCCCCTCTTCCCTTGTGTTTCAGAATATACTTACGAGCAGGATGATTGGATGTTGTCATGAGTAAGGGGGTCTCTACAGACCGATCCAACCTCCTTATGCAGGCAAATCTTCCATTCCCATTGGATCTTTCCGTACATGTGGCAACTTCTGTAATGCAATAACTCCTAATTTGATGAGTCAATTTTTTTTTGAAATCAGAAAAGTGGGGAATCGCGCATAGGTGCCCGCCCCATTAATTTATTAATAACTCAAACGAAAAAACTACTTAAAAAAGCCAAGATTCAAGCAACTGCTTGTAACGGTATCTGACATTTTCACAATAAAAACGCATTCCCGAAAAAGACTCTCATTGCGAGCATGCCAGATGGCCCATGGAACAGCAATCGGAAGCAGGATTTCCCTCTTCTGTCTTTTGCGTGCACCATAAAAAGAACTCCAAAAAGAATCAAAGTTGACGGGGTGCAGCCAATCTAATCCCACATCGTCCCGGATAGGTGCAGTTATGCAACAACGAAAGAAAAGGTGATCGGACTCAATTTCAGTTCCACAAAACTGACAACGGTCGGAGACATTCTCGAAAGGCTTAGAGCATCTATCACGAGTCATAATACGCTTCCTCCTAAACAGCCACAAGAAGAAACCAATCCTATCAGGCGATCCTATAGTCCAGAGACAGAATGACTAGATCCGAGTAAGACAGAGGCCGACGACAAATAGCACCATACACCTTCCTAACCGCGAAGGGGGAACCCTTCAAGCTCCAGTGATCCACCCCATTGGATGGCCTCCCAAATCGACTAAGAAAGTCAACGAGACGAAGAAAATCCTCCAAGCGCTGATCCGAAAAAGCAACCCTAAAAGGGGGCATCCAGTTTCCGTTATCCCGGCACCCAACAACCTGAATTGAATAGAAACGGTTATGTATTTGGAGATTTTTCAAAATTAGGGATTCCTGTCCTAATTATTTTAAACTAGTAGTCTATTTTATTTATGTTAAATAATTTGAGATTGATTGTAATCTCAATATTTATGGCTTATTAAATTAATTAACGAGTCAATTAAAATCAATTAGGATTATTTTTATATCAAAATTTATCAGATTTCTATTTTTGTATCCAACTCCTCCCTCCGTATATAAAAGGGGCACTTTGCCATTGTAAGTTCAAGTTATATTAATTGAGAATTTAGGTTTGGAAAGTGCATCCACCTTTACCCCCTTCCCGCAAATTCTAGGGTTCCTACTCTCGACTCCGACTATCTCTCTTCCGATTTCTCCTCTAAACCCTGACCGTCTCTCTTCCCGTGAAGCATGTCACGTTATTCTCCTCTTTTCTCATTTCACGATTGAGAGGAGAGAAGATTAACACGACGTATTTTACGGGTCAAGAGTGGACTGAGTTGAGAGGAGAAATCCTAGAAGTTGCATGTTTCATGAGTGGAGTGGAATGAGGGAGCGGAGAGGGAGAGAGCGGTCATGGAAGGACATATCGATATCGTTATCGATATCGGTACCATGTCGATAACGATATATCGCCGATATATCGGCGCCATATCGACACCATATCGCCGACATCGGGATTCAACTCGCCTTTTTTGCGTGTCGATACCCGATGTCGGACACATCGACGATATATCGGTGACCTGTCGATACCGATATATCGTCGATATATCGGCGATATATCGGGATACGGCCTTCCATGAGAGCGGTTACGGGGGCGATTTCGACCTAGCTCTGTTGGTCGGAATCCATACCCTACGTTTGGAGAGGGTCTGATGTCGGGAAAACGAAGATTCAACACTGAGAAGGGCGACATCGAGGGCCTCCGACAGAATGCGACTGTATTCTGGTCTCGCACAACAAGCGGATGTCCTACAAGCAGTTGCAAGGGGAAAGCAGAGCCGGTCGTTCGCTAATCCATTCGGGAACGATTGTTTTCGATACGATGCTGAAAGTCATTGGGCTTTCCATTGCCGCGAACCTATCCGGTGTTTTTGTTGCGGAGGAAGTTCTCACAGGAGTAGAAATTGCAAGGCGAGGGGGAGGTAGCAGTAGGAGACACTCTGCTAGTGGGTGAAGGCGGAGAAGGAGACACTTTGTTCCTGAGCTCCTCTGATGTTGGCGCGGTCTCTACGACGCAGTTTCACGGTGACATCGTTCTTTCCACTCCGTAGCGGGTGGTTGCTAGAGGCCTTTCGAAGGATGAGGCCGGCGAATTGCTCCGGTGGACGCAGGAGGGTTGGACCCAGATCAAATGGCGGAGGGTGGCGGCCATGGATGGACGTTTGATCACCGAATCGATTGATCAAATATGTGTTAAAGGCATCCCTTTTTGTGACCGATGCACGTCCACTATCCGATCTTTGCTCAACAAATTCGCGGAGGTGGTGGAGATTGAAAGCACACGGTGCTTTCCGGGGGAACCGATTGATCCAATCGTGCACGTGAGAGGCCTCTGCTCGACGATGTTGGGGAACTGGAAGGCGCCGTTCAAAGGTCACATCTTCAACCTGGAGATCTGCAGAGGGGCACAGGGGAAACAAGTTCGGAAGTACGAGGATGAAGCTGCGTCTTCAGGTCCGGAGGCGAGATGTCCGGCTCCTCTGAAACATCTGCACAGGGACGGGTCGGAGGAGACGGGTGACCAACATCCCTCCGGCGAGGTAGCTCAAAGGTCGGCCCTGCCGGTTTGTCTCCCACCTCGTATTCAATTTGGCACCCTTTGGGGGTCACGCAACCCGGGGCACGAGGAGTCTGAGATGATTAGATATGCTACCCGGGAAAGCTGCATCTCTCCTACGTTATTCGCGGGCAATGTATCACGGGCTTTATCGGGTTTTCGCCTTGGCGATACAGTTCATGAGCCTCATGAAGTCGAACGGTAAGAAGAACATTCTTACCGAGGAAGAGCCGACAGAGAAGACTGGGATTTATGCCTCTTGGGAGTTTGATGATTCATACGCCAAGGTCAGGCTTTCTGGCACATTTTCGACACTAAGGCGATGCGGGACATACTGGCGGCAACATATTCACATGTGCGAAATGAGACCAAGATCTTACAGCTCCATCATGACATATTCACAGTGAAGCAGAATGGACGGCCACTTCACTCCTTGTATACATCCGTAAGGGGGATGTTTGAGAAATTCTTCAGTATCATTCCTCTCACATCTACCCCGAGCAAGAGAAGACATTTAGAAATGCAACCATGGTGGGGGTCCTGCTTGGGGCACTTGATCCTGAATATGATGCTGCTTGATCACAGTTTCTTGCTGATGCTACTATTCCTCCTATGGAGGAAGTCTACCGGAGACTTAGCCACATCTCTGTCTCGTCCAGTACTTCTACTCCACCACCCTCAGCGATGGCTGCTTCCAGAGGGAGAGGTGGTTCTTCATTCTGTGGCTGTGGACCTTGTGGTCGAGATGGTCGTTTTCGCCAGCCATGCATCTTTTGTCATCGCACATGACATGCTGAGGATACATGCTATTCTAAGCATGGATTTCCAGCCTTGGCGTGAGTAGTCGAGCATGTTGCATCTCCTTCGGCATCTACTTCGGATGGATCAGAGGTTCGAGGAGCTCGTTGCGAGATTGCGAGATATTATGCCTCCCGTATCTACAGATCCTCCAGGTGGCCCTTCGGATATTGCTGCTTCAGCTTCTTCTAGTACTTCTGCCACTGTTAGCACCTCAGGTAGTGCTTGTACTTTTCCATCATGCTATAGTTCTGATGTCTCAGATTGGATTATGGACTCTGGTGCAACACACCATCTTTGCCGCAACAGACATAGACTTACGTCATACAAGGAGATTCCACCAAGGCGGCCAGTGGTAATAGCTGATGGGACTGATTCACCCATTATTGGACAGGGTCAGATTACTTTGTCGCCTTCCATGTATCTACAAAATATTTTACATGCCCCCGATTTTTCGATAAACTTACTTTCTACTAGCCAGATTACAAAGGATTTGCACTGTCGTGCTATATTTGATCCATCATCTCTTATGTTTCAGGATATTCTAACGGGCAGGGTGATTGGCTGTGGTTCTGAGCAGGATGGTCTTTATCGTCTAGTCTGGAGTTCCTATGCTGGCATCTCCTCTCATGCAGCCGGATTAGTCTCTCCTTATATGTGGCATCTCCGGTTGGTTTCCTTCCTCTTCAGAAGATGCGTCATCTCTTGCCTCAGATTTCTCCGAGTTCTTCCTTCCGGTGTGAAGCTTGTCAGTTGGGAAAGCACCGTAGAGCTAGCTTCCCTAGTCGTTAGTGTCGGAGCAGTAGCTCCCCTTTTGAATTACTTCATGTCGATATTTGGGGTCCGAGTCGTGTTCCAGATCACCGGGGACACATGTTTTATCTTGTAGTCGTTGATGATTTCTCTCGTTTGTCGTGATTTTTTCTATTAAAGAATAAATCTGAAGCAAGAGATATTATCAGAAGTCTTATAAAATGAAGTGCAACATGTTTTCTCCTCTTATGTGAAATATGTTCGTATTTAGAATTTTGCACTTGTTCTCTCTCACATTTTTTCTCGTCATGGGGTATTATTCATCAAACCACATGTGCCTGCACATCTCAACAAAATGGAGTCACGGAGAGAAAACATCGTCATCTTCTTGATATTACTCGAACCTTGCTTATCCAGAGTTGTGCACCTATTTCTTTTTGGGGAGATGCCATCCTTACAGCTTGTTATCTTATGAATCGTATGCCGTCCTTAGTACTTGGTGAGAAAATTCATCTTTCCGTTGTTTTTCCAGACAAGGAATTATTCTCACTTACTCCTCGTGTTTTTGGTGTTGTGGTTTTTGTTCATAATTTGTCTCCTGAACTTGACAAGCTCTCGCCTAGGGCTGTCAAGTGTCTTTGTGGGTTACTCTAGGACTCAGAAGGGATACCGTTGCTATGATCCTGTAAACAAAAAATACTTTGTCAGTGATGATGTTACATTCTTTAAGTCTGTTATGTACTTCTCACTTACATGTGACAGGTTGGCCTCATCCACATCTAATGACGAGGTCTTTGTTCCTCCTCCTCCTCCTATTTTGAGTCCACCAACGTCCATTCTCGTTCCTGTGGTCACGCCAACATCATCTCCACCACCACCACCACCGCTACCACCACCAAGATCACCTATCTCACCATTACGCAAATATTATACACGTCGGTCGGATCCTGCTCATGCTATACGCCAATCATCCAGCACGCCTCACGTATGTCCAGATGTTATTACTAATGATGGGTCGGATAGTGTGCATGTGCAGGGTTCATCATTGCAGGAGGAATGTGAACCGACAAGTACCGTGGTTGATGATCTGGATGTCCCTATTGCTATACGGAAGTAGAAATGCACTTGTGCTTCATATCCTCTTGCCTCCCAGGTTTCCTTTCATCGTCTCAGAGGGGACTTTCAGCGGTTTGCTGTGGCTTTGTCTTCTGTGAAGATACTATGGAATTATCAGGATGCCTTGAAGATTGATTGTTGGCGTTCTGCTATGGAGGAGGAAATGGCTGCTCTACAGTTACATGGTACATGGAGCTTGGTTCCCGCTCTCTCTGGAGCATCTGTCATTAGCTGTAAATGGATATTCACTGTTAAGTATCATGCAAATGTTAGTCTCGACCGTTACAAGGCAAAGCTAGTGGCGCGAGGTTTCACTCCGACATATGGCGTGGATTATATGGTTACATTCTCTCCAGTTGCCCGTCGTTCCACTCCATATTCATCTGTCAGTTGTTGTGGTACGTGATTGGCCCTTGTTTCAACTTTATGTTAAGAATGCATTCTTGTATGTCGATCTGCAGGAAGAAGTCTACATGCAGCAGCCTCCGGGGTTCGTTGCTGAGGGGGAGCATCATATGGTGTATAGACTTCATAAGGCAATATATGTCCAAAGCCCAAGGGCGTGGTTTCAAAAGCTTTCCCATCTAATTGAACAATAAGGATTCAAGAGATCAAATGCGGATCACTCGTTGTTCGTCCAGAAAACTCCTAGAGGTACGATTGTCATCATGGTGTATGTTGATGATATTTTGGTTATAGGAGATGATACTCAGGGGATCAAGATGACAAAAGCATTTTTGGCCGTCAGTTTGTTACGAAGGATCTTGTACCTTACGATACTTTCTGGTGTTGGAGTTTGCCAGAAAAGCACATGGTCTTGTGATGACCCAAAGGAAATATATTACAGATATGCTTGTTAAGACGGGCGTGGTTGGGTGTAGACCCTCAACTACTCCTATGGATCCCGTCATTAAATTATATGATAATGATACAGAGGAAGTTGACAGGAGAAGTATAGAGAAATGGTGGGTAAGATTCTTTATATTACTATAACTCGACCTGATATTGCATTTGCAGCAGTTGTGTAAGCCAGTTCATGGAACAGCCGAAACAGGTACATATGGATGTCATATTTATGATACTAAGGTATCTAAAGTCATCTCCAGGCATAGGGTTGCTGTTTAGAAAGGAAACAAATTTGTCTATCTCGGCATGTGCGGATGTGGATTATGCACGATGCCCTAAGGATCGGAAGTCTACTTCGGGTTTTGCTGTTTTTGTGGGCAGCTCTCTAGTTTCATGGAAAAGCAAGAAACAAACAGTTGTGGCTAGATCTAGTGCTGAATCTGAATGTAGGGCCATGGTACAAGCAAGTACAGAAATGATGTGGGTTCGAGCTGTACTAGAAGACCTGCATATAGATGTACCTCTATCCATGCAGCTACAATGTGATAATCAAGCCGCATTGTTTATTGCCAATAATCTTGCCTTTCATGAAAGAACTAATCATATTGAGGTAGACTAGATATGAACCAAAAGGGCCTGATTTCTACTTCACATGTTAGTTCAGGGGAGCAGACTGCCGACATCTTCACCAAGCCTTTGCTCAGAGGACCATTCCAGAAGTGTTCTTCCAAACTGAGCATGATTGATATCTATGCTCCATCTTGAGGGGGAGTGTAGAGATAATTATGTAGTCGGTGTATCTTTTATGCTATTTTTACTTTCTTGGTTGCATCTTATGCAATTTACCCATGGGCTGTCTCTATATAAGAGAGCCTAGGGTTCTTTGGAATACATAACAACTTTTTCCACCAACATAGAGGACCAAACATATTGAGGTTGACTGTCACTACACTTGTGACATGATTCAAAATGGCTTTATCTCTACTTTCCACGTTAGCTCAGGGGAACATACAACAAATTTATTCAGCAAGGCCCTAGTTAGAGGGCCATTCCTGAGATGTTCCAAGCTGATCATGATTGATGTCTATGCTTCATCTTGATGGGGACCGTTCAGAGATTATTTATCTTTTCTCTATTTTATGTATTCCTTTTTTTGTATCTATTATGTAATTTGCCCAACATGAATTCTCCCATCTATATAAGAGTACTCTAGGTTTTCCTTATAATTCATTTTCATTATTCAGTTTCCACAAACATCATAGTTTCCTTCATAGTAGACTATTTTTATTTTTATGTTCTGTTATTTGTCATTGACAATCTAATATGAACTGTTGGGAAAAGAGTCTTCGATATTCATTTAGGAAAACCCTAGGATCTCTTATATAGGGAGAGGCCTTAAGGGTAAATTACAGAGATGTCTATATAATATAAAGAAATAACAAGGAAGGACATAAAACATAAAGTGATATAAAAACTATCTCTACACTCCCCCTCAAGGTGGAGCATAGATGTCTATCATGCTCAGCTTGGATGAACATCTCTGAAAAGGTCCTCTGAGCAGTGGCTTGGTGAATACATCTGCAGTCTGATCTCCTGAGCTCACATGTGTAGTAGATATCAATCCTCTCTGGATCAGGTCCCTAGTGTAATGGCAGTCAACTTCAATATGCTTGGTCCTCTCATGGAAAGCTGGATTGTTGGCAATGAACAATGCTTCCTGATTGTCACACTGAAGCTTCATAGGTAGGGGCACAACTACATGTAGATCTTCTAGTACAGAACGAACCCACATCATTTCCGTGCTGGCTTGAGCCATGGCCCTATATTCGGATTCGGCACTGGACCTTGCCACAACCGTTTGTTTCTTGCTTTTCCAAGAAACCAGAGAGCCTCCAACAAACACTGCGAACCCTGAGGTTGATTTTCGATCCTTAGGGCATCCTGCATAATCTGCATCTGCACACGCTGAGATGGATAAGTCTGTGCCCTTTCTGAATAGCAGCCCTGACCCTGGAGAAGACTTCAGATACCTCAGTATCATGTGTATAGCATCCATGTGAACCTGTCTTGGCTGCTCCATAAATTGACTCACCCTGCTAACTGCAAATTGAATGTCTGGACGAGTTATGGTAATGTAGAGGAGTTTTCCCACCATTTCTCTATATCTCCTCTTATCCACTTCATCAGTATCACCATCATACAGCTTCATGCTAGGATCCATGGGGATACTTGATGGTTTGCATCCATCCATGCCAGTCTCAATCAGGAAGTCTGTAATGTACTTCCGTTGTGTCATCACCAAGCCATGTGCATTCCTTGCAAATTCCAACCCCAGAAAATATCTTAGGGTTCCAAGATCCTTTGTAACGAACTGTCGGCCTAAGAATGCCTTTGCCTTCTCTATGCCCTGAACATCGTCTCCTGTAACAAGAATATCATCCACATAGACCATAATGACCACCGTACCTGCCGATGACTTCTGGACAAACAACGAGTGATCAGTATTTGACCTCTTGAATCCCTGTTGCTCAATTAGGTTAGACAGCTTCTGGAACCATGCCCTCAGACTCTGTTTGAGGCCATATATCGCCTTGTGAAGTCTACAGACCATCTGCTTCTCCCCCTCAGCAGTAAACCTAGGCGGCTGTTGCATGTAGACTTCCTCCTGTAAGTCCCCGTACAGAAAGGCATTCTTGACATCAAGTTGAGAAATGCTCCAATCACGGACCACAGCAACGGATAGGAGAATACGGAGAGTCGAGTGTCTCGCTACCGGGGAGAATGTATCCATGTAATCCACGCCGTAGGTTTGTGTAAACCCACGGGCGACCAAGCGTGCTTTGTACCTATCCAACGTGCCATCTGCATGATATTTGACTGTGAAGACCCATTTGCAGCTCACAACTGATGCATCAGGAGGTGCTTGAACCAAAGACCATGTTCCACGTGACTGCAAGGCCCTCATCTCTTCTTCCATAGCTAACCTCCAGCAATCATTCTTCAAGGCCTCCTGGTATGTCCGTGGTATATCCACGGAAGACAAGGCTGTGGCAAACTTCTGAAAATCACCTGTGAGCCGGTGGAAGGAAACCTGTGAAGCAAACGGATAGGATGCACATTGCCTCCTCTGCGTCCGAATGGCAATCGGAACATCAAGATCATCATCTGTGTCTTCCTGTACTGAGGAATCCTGCACATGTACCAAACCTGACCCGTCAGTAGTAACGCCGTCTGAACATACCTGAGGCGTGATGATTGGCTGATCTGTAGTCTGAGCAGGATCTGACCGACGCATATAGTATTTAGGGAACGATGATATGGTAGGCCGTGGAATGGGTGGAGGTGGAGGTGGTGGTGGTGGTGCTGGCATGGGAACAAGCACAAGGGACGACTCAGGCGAACTCCAGGTAGGTGGCGGAGGAACATAGATATCATCAGTGGTAGTGGATGGTACCATTCTGTCACCGGCAGGAGAGAAATACATAACCGATTCAAAGAAAGTGACATCAGCACTCACGAAGTACGTGTTGGTTGTAGGATCATAACACCGGTATCCCTTCTGGGCTCTGGAATAACCAACAAAGACGCACTTGACTGCTCTAAGAGAGAGCTTGTCAAGTCCGGGAGACAGACGATGAACAAACGCCACAGTACCAAAGACACGCGGAGTCAGTGAGAATAGCTCCTTGTCTGGAAAAATAAGAGAGATGGGTATCTTCTCACCAAGGACTGAAGATGGCATTCGATTGACCAGATAACATGCAGTAAGAACAACATCGCCCCAGAATGAAATAGGAGCACAACTCTGAATTAACAGGGTCCGAGTAATATCCAAGAGATGGCGATGCTTTCTCTCCGCCACACCATTTTGTTGGGATGTATAGGCACAAGTGGTTTGGTGAATAATACCCTTTGATGAAAGAAATCGAGAAAGAGAGCGTGTACAAAATTGTAGGGCATTATCCGTCCGAACATATTTGACAGAGGAAGAGAAAACATTCTGCACTTCATTAATCAAATTTTTGATCACATCTCCTGCTTCAGATTTATTCTTCAAAAGAAAGACCCATGACACACGAGAAAAATCATCCACTACCACAAGATAAAACCTGTGCCCCTGATGATCGGGAGCACGACTCGGACCCCATATATCTATATGTAACAACTCAAATGGGGAGCTACTGCTCCGACTCTGACGACTTGGGAAGCTCGACCTATGATGCTTTCCCAACTGACATGCTTCACAACGAAAAGACGAACTAGGAGAGTTCTGGGGCAGAAGATGACGCATTTTCTGGAGCGGAAGGTGACCAAACCGGAGATGCCAGATGTATGGGGAGACTGGTCCAGCAGAATGAGAGGAGACGCCAGCATAGGAATTCCGAACCAGTCGATATAAACCATTCTGCTCAGAGCCACAACCAATCACCTTGCCCGTGAGTATGTCCTGAAAAATGAGAGAAGACGGGTCAAATATAGCACGACAATTCAAATCCTTCGTAAGCTGACTAATAGATAGAAAATTCATTGAGAACTCAGGAGCATGTAGAACATTCTGTAGCTGCATAGTGGATGATAGGAAGACCTCCCCCTGTCCAACAAGGGGTGAATAGGTACCATCTGCTATCTGCACTGAACGGCCGGGAGGAATATCCCTGTAGGCCTGTAATCTACCTCTATCTCGGCATAGATGATGTGTGGCTCCGGAATCTATAACCCAGTCAGATATATCATGAGATGGTATGAGTGCAGTGGATCTACCTGAGGTACTCGTAGCGGCTGATGAGCTGGCAGATGCTGTGGCAACAATATCTGAAGAACCACCAGACGAATCCATGGCCTCAAATTTCAGCGAAATTCGATCGAATTTCTGTCGAATGTCGATATCCAGTCGAAATCGAAATTCGACCGAAATGACCAAAACGACCGAAATATGGGGTAACTAGTACAAAAAATGACCGAAATTTCAGTCGAAATTCCACCGAAATTCCATCGAAATTCTGTTTTGGTCGGTACCGAAATGGTGACCGAAATCGACATTTAAGGCCTTGGACGAATCACCAGATGAATGTGGCATAATATCACGGAGACGGGCCACAAGCTCGTCAAATCGATTATCTGCAGTAGACTGTAATGGAGACTGTGAGTATTCTGCAACACGTGCCGATGCTGGGAACCCATGCTTCGAATAGCATGTCTCCTCCGAATGTCCAGTTTGGTGACAATATGAGCACATCTGACTGTAGCGGCCACCCCTTCCCTGGGATCCACGGCCACGTCCACGACCACGACCAGAAGGCGGTCCACCTCTCCTACGCGAGGCTGCCATCGCTGATGGGGGTGGAGTAGAAGCGCTGGAGGAAACTGGAATGCGACTGAGCCTTCTGTAAACATCTTCCACTGGAGGAATAACTGCATCTGCTAGGATCTGGGACCGGGCGACATCATACTCAGGATCAAGAGCCGCAAGTAGAACACCCACCATGGTAGTGTTCCGAAACGACTTCTGCTGTTCAGGAGTAGCAGTGAGAGGAATGGTACTGTATAACTTCTCGAACATCCCTCTTAGGGATGTGTATAGAGAATGGAGAGGTCTGTCGCTCTGCTTCATTGTGAAAATGTCATGCTGAAGCCGCAACATCTTTGTCTCATTTCGCACCTGCGAATATGTAGCGGCAAGAATGTCCCACATTGCCTTAGCAGTGGGCTGATGGAGTACATCATTAGCAATCTCCATTGTCAATGTACCAGACAACCAGACCTTTGCGTAGGCGTCATCAGCCTCCCATGAGGCATAGATCCCTGTCTTCTCTGCAGGCTCCTCCTCGGTAAGAATGTGTTTCCTACCATTAGACTTCATGAGGCTCATGAACTGCGTAGCCCAGAGCTCATAGTTAGACCCGTCCATCTTCACTATTGGCGCAGGACTTTTGAATGCGCCGGTGGAGGGCAAATCGACTTTCGATTCTGACATACTGCTGCTTGGAGAAGAACAAGGGTATATAGACACGGTGATGAATGTCTACACCAACTTCATCCGATTTGAGCGCGTATGTAGACGTTTACGCACTCAAACCCATATATCGAATGAAGAGAGGGCTAGGGCACGCCTAAAGGAAGGCTTACAACCGTTGGATCGGCAAGCGGGTGCCGACTGGGAGCCGCTATTCGGATGCGCAGCTGACTGGGGGGGGGGGGGGCTACGGCGGCAGGTGGAAGCGCCAGGGGTGGGCTGGGGGCCGCCTGGGGGCCAACGACAGCGCTGGGCTGGGACTGGGGCCTTCGGCGGAAGGCTGTGCCCGCTGGTGGTGGGCTGGTGCCGCTGCCGGTGGCTGGGAGGGAGGGCTGTTAGGGCAGGGCGGAAGCCCTAGATGGGAGCCGGAGAGAGAGAAGCGGCGGCGTGAGAGATGCCGAGAGGAGGGCGGTGGGTGGGGAAGGGGACGGCGGGTGTGGAGAGCCCTAGGGCGGCTCTGATACCATGTTGGGAAAAGAGTCTTCGATATTCATTCAGGAAAACCCTAGGCTCTCTTATATAGGAAGAGGCCTTAAGGGTAAATTACAGAGATGTCTATATAATATAAAGAAATAACAACGAAGGACATAAAACATAAAGTGATAAAAACTATCTCTACATGAACTAACCACGAATTCTAATGCACAATCACTGTTACCTCATTATTTCTTTCGTTTCTATTTTGATTTACCTCTCGCTTAGTTTAATGATGCAATTTTCCATCATTTATGATTATGATGATTTTACTAGTTCAAACTGTTATTGCAGGTGATACTTTTACAGATGTTGTTGGCAGTCCATATTATGTTGCACCTGAAGTTCTAAGAAAACATTATGGGCAAGAAGCTGATGTCTGGAGTGCTGGAGTTATAATTTATATCTTGTTGTGTGGGGTTCCTCCATTTTGGGATGGTGGGGATGTTGAAACCTTTAATATATACTTGTTATTTCGTTCTGATGGACTTTCTGGTTAAAATGGCTCAAAATTTGATCTTTTTATTTTGAAATGCAGAAAACGAGCAAGGGATATTCGAACAAGTCCTAAAAGGTGAATTGGACTTCACTTCAGAGCCATGGCCTAGCATTTCCGCAAGTGCAAAGGACTTGGTAAGAAGAATGCTTGTCAGAGACCCCAAAAAAAGGCTAACAGCCCACGAAGTTCTGTGTAAGTTTCCTTCTATCCTGCTTAATTCCAAATATATCTTGGAGACACTTGGAGAATCTAATTTTAGTTGCTAGTGCCTGTTTTGACTTGTACACATATTTGTTAATTTCTCTAGCATAATTAGGATATGCAGCCAAATTCAAGACAAAATTCGGTACCTTGTTCCTTGTCACAAGTATTAAATCTTTATAATGCGCCCCTTACAATACTTGAATACCTTAGAAAGAAGCTCTAATGCTGAAGAATTGTTGCATGGTAAAACCTTTTTTAGATATTAACGGAATCTAATAAAGTGATTATCTTTATTAGTTTTTTGAAAAGATATATTTCTCAAAAATTATATAGTTGAACTCAATTGTTGAGATACCTTGAATTTTAGCCCGTCTGCAATTGCGTTCAACCCGATGCATTGCAGAGTCCCTCGTGTGTGCAATTGTTTGCAGAGTTCCTTTTGTGACCTTCCCACTTCATTGGTGGGTGAAGCCCACCGCCGCCAAATTGGGAATTTGCTGCCTGATCAGTGAGCCTGGAGGGGATGTAGGGGACCATGCACATCTTGTGGTGGCTTGAAGGCAACACCGCGAAAGTAACATGCAATTTTCGAATCCTCTTTTAATTGTACTTTGTGGATCCACCTAATTAGGGGGATTTTTATGTGCAGGGGAGTTTTATAAACCCTTTAGGTTGCTTAGATTTACAACTTATTTACATCCATATAAGAGTGAGGCCTGTCGCTGTTGTTGAGGAGTAGCTCGGGTTAGGGTGAACCTTGCAAATCGTATATTGCGGTTGTTTCGTGCTTATTTGTCTTATATGCATATTTTTTGTTATGCAAAAAAGACCAATATGTGTTTGTGTCACCTTACAGGATCCCGATACTCATTAACCCATCTCACGTGCGTGAGATTCACATTTGTAATATCAAGCAACAAGAGAATAAGGAAGAAAAGAAATGTAAATGCTGCTTTCTTTTTCACACTATTCCATTTTCTATACAGAAGTTTATGTCCTAAAAGATACATATAGCCACATGATATCGGTTAGAAAATAGGAATGCGGAAGCAAAATTGATAAACATAGCATAGAATAAAGAAAAATAAACATGGAAGAACAAGATTTTTACGTGGAACCCTACTCCCCAAGGAGTGGAATGAAACCACGGGAGAATGCCTCAAAGGGCCATATGCATCATTGCTTTTTCTCTATGGATACAGGAGGTATGGGGCTCCTTATATAGCCTCCACTGAACCTCCAAGTCCCACCACTAGTAGATGTGGAACTAAACATATGGATGGGGTAAATGGATCCTGAGATATCCATTTACCCATCTACAACATAAGAGGCGCACAACCAAATATTCCAACACCCCCCCTCAAGCTGGAGCATGCAATGCTCAGCTTGGACAAACAGAAAGAAACTCAACTCACAATACATGACACTGCAGACAATATCAACTCATCGTGCACAACTGTCGGCTGCTGTCGAGTACGTTGCTTCTCATGCCATGCAAGTGAGGAGGATGGATGGGCTGGAGTGTGTCTGAAGAAGTCTCCTCGTCGGAGAACTGGGTCTCTCCCATCTGGCTCAGAGAATGGTACTCTACTCTGGAGTCCCTATGATACCACATGAAAACCCTTGCCCACATGACATAGGGAATGGTCCTCTACTCTGGAGTCCCTATGGCTCACATGAAAACTCTGGCCGACAAAACAAGAATGACGTGGACTACTGACAATGATGGTTAACATGTGCTCATATGAAAGAAGACCGCATGCATGTGCATGTCTGAAACTGTGGACTCAGAATCAATCGTCGAATTTGAATCTGAAAATTGTAGAGTCTGAACAAATGGCTGGTCTCTGACAAATCTGTATCTAGAATATACCTGTGACTCTATACAATACTCCCCCTTTCTCCCATATTGGTCGAAATGATAATCGTCGACCAAGTTGGGAGACGACAATAAAATGGGGGTAAACAAAACCATATAAACTGTTACATTTTTGACTTTTCTTCTCAATGAAAATTTTCTTCTCGACTGTTTTTTTAAGCCGTCACAATTTTTTTAAATAAGCTTATCATCTTTTTTTGACTTCTCTTTTTATTTTTCAAATCTTTTGCGTACGGCTTTTTATTGTACGCGCCTTTTTCAAATGCGGTCTTGAACAATACGTGAATATGAATAATTTTTAAGAACAATCGAATCTCGAATAAAAAAAACGAATCATGAAATCATCAAGAATCAAACCCGCTCTGATACCATGTTAGAAAATAGGAATGCGGAAGCGAAATTGATAAACATAGCATAAAATAAAGAAATATAAACATGAAAGAACAAGATTTTTACGTGGAACTCTACTCCCTAAGGAACATGATGAAACCACAAAAGAAGGCCTGAAAGGGCCGTATGCTTCATTGCCTTTTCTCAATGGATACATGAGGTCTGGATCTCTTTATATAGCCTCCAAAGAGCCTCCAAGTCCCACCATTGGTAGATGTGTGACTAAACACATGGATGGGGTAAATGTATCCTGGAGGTATCCATTTACCCATCTACAACATAAGAGGCGTACAACCAAATACTCCAACAATATCATTAGAGCATGACCACAAAATGTACATGTATCACCGTGTCTCTTCAAAAGTATAATACTAACAAAAGTGTACTGTACAAGAATGAGCTACAAACATGCACCCTATCTGGTGTAAAATATCATAGTGAAGCTCTACGCCCGCTCAACCCCTACTGTTGTGGTGCTCCTGGATATCTGTTGGAACCACACAAAAAGAGTACGTTATGAGCAATTGCTAAGTACGACACTAAAACTGACCATTAGTGTAAAAGAAAAAAAAGATGATGTACTAGGAATCTCAAGTGCGCACACACACACACATAAATGAGCAACCTCTACATGCTAAAACTCACTCACTGAGACATGACTCCGTTAGATGAAGCATTACCATTTCTTTTACATTTTACTGTATATCTCATCTTACCGGGATCGACTCCGACATGCGGGGCTCTAAAACTATTCACACGTAAATTGCCGACTTCCCAAGTCAACTACTCATCGATGAAAGTCCATAATGATATAGGGTATGAGTCGAGGCACAAGATCACTAGACTAACATATCAATTAACCAATTTTAAGTAGTCGAAAGGATTTATTCCTAGCTCTTTTCTTATTATTACAAGATATAGGTGTTGGAGTATGTGTCTTATGTAGGTAGGTAATTAGATCCCTCCCGAGTCCAATTACGACACCCTCTTATGTTTAGTCTCACATCTACTAGTTGTGGCACTTGGAGAGTCAGTGGGGGCTATATAAGAAGTCTCACACCCATTGTATCAGATGAGTTAGAGTTCAATAGAACTATCAGCCCTTTGAGGTGTTCTCTCGTGGTTTCATTCCACTCCTTAGAGAGTAGGGTTTCACGTAAAATCTTGGTGTTCTTTATCGTTCTTATTTTTTAATCTCTGATTACGCTTCCGTATTCTCGTTTTCTAACATGGTATCAGAGCGGGTTTTGTTCTTGGATTTTATTTCGTTCTTGAAGATTCGAGTTTGGATTTGTTCTTAAAATTTTTTGATTATATATCCATGTTCCTTGATCTGTGAGAACTGTTTGAAAAAAATGTTTTAGTGTTTGTTCTGCGCAAATGCGCAAGGTCTGCTGTTACCAAGTTCCGGGAATTTAGGTTTTTTGAAACTCTAGTTCTGCACGGATCGTCATCAACATCTGGGGGTTTTCACAGCTGACACTGATTTGATCGTCTTTGGATTCTGTTGGGTTTTCTTCGTAAAAACCTTATTTGACAACCTCACCTCCAAATGGCTCAACGCGGAGCCCTCCAGGACTTCTCCTCCAGATGGCTCCATGTAGGGGCCCTTTGCCTCTGCTTCTAGCATCATCAGAAGGGACCTCCATGTAGTGCTGCCATCCTCTCCCTAATGCTCCCCCTTTTTTGTACGTACCTCTTTTTCCAAAAATAATCTCCCATATGATTTTTTGAATCAATGAGGCCCAACTCAGTTCCCGTTCTTTTTTTTCTGACATCGGCCCCCACTGGCCTTTTTTTTAAATAGAAGGGTCTTGGGCCCTTCACCCCTCACGACTAGGGTTCCCGAAGGACCGAAGCCGACGCCAACGCAATGGAGAAGAGGCTTGTTACCTCGTCGTCGCCCACGAGATGCGGCTGCATGCTGCTATTGGGAGGAGGGTCGTGCACCACTTGGATTTGAAGGACATATGATCGTTGCTTTGAGGTGACGCTGCTTGGTGTTCCACGATGTTGTCGCCATTGGGAAATGATGACTCGCGCTACGCCGCCTAGAAGAAGAAAGGTTCGTGCACAAAGGAGATGCGGGCTTGCCGTCATCATTGAGAAGATGGAGTTGCTGCTGAAGATGCGTCATCATCATTAAAAAAAGGTAAGCTTACAAAAAAACCACATGCTTAAAAAAGGGTGTCGGCTATGAAAAAGGATCGAAAAAAATAAAGAAAATCCTTTAAAAAATGGAACGTCTAAAAAAAGAAAAGCTAGAAAAAATTTGCGATGACATTGATTTTTGTTTCTCCCAATTTTCTTGTCTTCTCCCAACTTTGTCGTCGTTATTATTTTCCGACAAGTGTGGGAGAAAGGGGGAGTATTGTGTAGAGTTCTATGGCTTATATTCAATTTCAGATTCTTCGGGCTAGATGTCAGATTCTACAGGCCAGATTCGGAGATTGGTTCCCAGTCTTCAGCTTGTTGCGCACATGGATGCGATCATCAGTTGTGTGGTTGCCATCTTTATTTTTGATCTCAGATTTTTCATGTGATCCATTGGGACTCCAGAGTAGAGATCCCATTCTCTATGCCATTGTGGGCTAGAGTTTTCATGTGGTTTCCTAGAGAGTCTAGAGCAGAGATCCCATTCTCTGAGCCAGTATGAGAGAGACCCAGTACTTCGACGAGAAGACTTTCGGACTCCATTCTCCATCGACCGTAGACTCCGACGTGGATGTTTCCACTGCCTTTTTAGTTCGATCCTTTAGAGATAGAGCAGTTGCCCACATGATTCAGTCTTCTACATGTGGCGGGTCAGAGTACTTTGATGAGGAGATTCTTTCAGTTTTTGTGACTCTAACTGGTGCAGTACAAAGCATACATTCTCCAACGAGGAGACCCAGTTCGACTCACACTCCAACCCATTTGTTCCTCCTCAACTGCATGACATGAGAAGCAATGTCCTCGACAACAACTGACAGTTATATCTGAATTGAGTTGATATTGTCCGTTGTGTCTTGTATTGTGAGTTTGAGTGATTTTTTTCTATGTGTCCAAGCTGAGCATTGCATGCAAGGCCCTAAATGTCGGTTTCGGTCACCATTTCGGTGATCGACTTAAACGGAATTTCGGTCAAATTTCGACATAAATTTTGGTCATTTCGATCATTTTTTGTACCAGGGCCCTCATATTTCGGTCAATTCAGCCATTTCGGTCGAATTTCGATTTCGGTTGGATATCGATATTCGACAGAAATTCGACCGAATTTCACTGAAATTTGAGGTCATTATTGCATGCTCCAGCTTGAGGGGGAGTGTTGGTGTATGCGTCATATGTAGGTGGGTAATTGGATCCTTCTAGGGTCCAATTACTGCACCCTCTTATGTTTAGTCCCACATCTACTAGTTGTGGGACATGGAGAGTCAGTGGAGACTATATAAGAAGCTCCATACCCATTGTATCAGATGGGAGAGAGTTCAATAGAACCGTCAACCCTTTGAGGCGTTCTCCCGTGGTTTCATCCCACTCCTTAGGGAGTAGGTTCCATGTAAAATCCTTGTGTTCTTTATCGTTCTTATTCTTTTATCTCTTATTACGCTTCCACAGTCTCGTTTTCTAACAATAGAAAATTGATACAATTCTTCGCCTTTGTTAACCACATCCTGGAACTCCCCTTATAGTGTCAACACTCAGAATACTAATTAGTGCGAGCGACCACTAACTGGAATCTAAGTACTAATCCTACGTGTGAAAGTGGAACATAGATTACAAACCATGCAACTTAACATCAAACTTCGTCAAGTAGACACTGGAATGTTACATTAGGGGCAAAGTACTACGAGTCACTGCCACCCAATCAACACAACTGCGGTTGCGACCATCTAGGTTTCTATCGGAGGATCAAAGGGTGCATACCACATCCCTTGCGATCACTATATCTAAATATCCACACACCATCGGGGACACATATCTGTGGACGAAGCTAACCACACGAGAAATCCACATCCACAGGGCAAGGCAAATCTTGCTGGGAAACTTACACCCACAAAAAACTAACAGTTCAACCAACAACTAGCAAGGATCTATCTCAATTCTGGTGATTACATGTATGCATCAAGATGCTCTCTTTCATGAGCTTACACGATATTATTTTTATTTCCAAGATGGACCATTAGTCGATTATCATAATTTAGATAGTTATAGTTATTAATTGCGTATTATAAAACCCCATGCATGCCTGTAATTTTTAATTTCCCCAAATCTATTTTTACCATCAACCTAGGTCCAGCATAGGGGTTGATCGATCAACTTTTTACAGCTAACATATCGGCCCTATTCGATCAACCAATATGGTATGATTGATCAGCCTGATCGAACTGCGTATTGGCATATGATTGATCAACTATGACCGATCATCCTATTAATATAATCGATCATATCTGGGACAAGGACAATGAGCAGACTTATCCCAAACATTCGTCTAGATTTTGAAATCAAGTACATGCATATGTTCCTCTTTTCATCTTCATTACAACGATATTGATTTTATAAGCTTTTGATACATGATGCTATCGAAATTCACGAAAAACGAATGCAACACGAAATGGATATGGTCTTACATGCGTCCAAAAACCCGCCTAATTGGCTCTAGAACCTCGTGCATGTGATGTGCATGATGTATGGACCCAACAACAAAAAAATGGAGTCGAAACCATACCTATGGGAATGTTCCATTTGGAGTCTCTTCCCGTATGAAACGTTAATTCCGACGTGCTGTGCTCAACGTCAGCAACACCACAACGATGATCTCGGTGTCCTCTTCGCAACTGTCTTGGATCGTTGATAGGAGAAAAGTTTTCCAACAGGTGGTGACACTTCAACAAAGTTTTCGACCAACACTTCGTCGACGTTGACCCTCTTAATCTAACTACCTTCCTATTTATAGCATGGTTTGAGCCTTATCAGATTCGGGTGCATATGCTGTTCCACGATCTTAAAATGACCGTATCTTATACGAATACAGACTTTGGTGTTCTTGTACTCATTGGAAAGATATCGACAAGTACTAGGCAATAGAATACTCATTTGTCTGATTTGGATCTTGTATTCTTATTGATTTAAAAAATAAGGGGTTTCACATCATAAAAATCTTAAAGGAAGTCTCGTCCCCGTGACTTAAGATTTGAACCCCTAAGCTGAACTTGAAATTGTAGTGCAGACACTCGGATTGAATTCATATAGATGCATATAAATCTTAAAGCAAATGAAATCTATAAAAATCTTAAAGAGAGAAACTATGTGCGGAGAAGATAATGAATCGTTGTCTTATTACATGAGTCTAGGGTCTCTTATATAGAAAGAATACCCTAGAGAGCAAATAGAAGAAATGTACATATATGTCCCCGAAGAGCTATAAGACTCCAATAAAATGGAAAATACAGTAACTCTAGCACTCCCCCTCAAGTTAGAGGATATTTGTCGATTATGCCCAACTTGGAAATCAAACATGAGATGTGCTTCTTCGGTAGTGCTTTCGTGAAGATGTCTGCAAGCTGAAGTTCAGTGGAGATGTGTGGAGCGGTGATCTTTCCTCCCTATGCTACATCATGAATGAAGTGACATTCAACCTCAATGTGTTTGATCCGCTTACGGAAAACACGATTAGTGATGATGTACATGGCAGACTTATTGTCATTGTATAAAGGTACTGGAGTAGCAACTGAAAGTCCATGTTCTTGTAGGAACGAGATAAGCCATATGATCTCACATGTGTCTTGGGCTATTACCTTGTACTCTGCTTTTGCACTCGATGTGGAGACTACCGTCTTCCTCTTCCTTCTCCAATTAACCGGATTAACCCCAACAAGCATGGCGCAGCTTGTAGTTGATCGATGATACTCAGGTGAACTGGCGTAGTTGGCATTTGTATAGGCAGAGACATCGGTATGATCATTGACCCCATAAAAGAGTACACATCTGGAGATTCGTTCAAGTATCGAAGGATCAGAAGAACATCCTACCAATGATTGTAAAGGGTCTATCCATGTGATGGCTAGCTCTGCTCACAACATATGATAAATCTGGCCCAGTGATAGTAAGATAGAGAAGTTTACCCACTAAGCTTTTATACCGTGTAGTATCCTCAAAGACATGATCGATAGTCGTGGAGTGTTTCCTTACTTCTGCACGGATGCCAGATGGCTTGCACCCAAGTAGTCTAGCCTCGGTAGGAATGTCTAGGCAATACTTTATCTGAGAGCGTTGTAGTCCCTTTGTAGTACATATCACCTCATTGCTAAGAATTCGTGAGAAAGACCTTTTGGAGGAAGGTCTTGGTCTCTGAAATCCAAATGATAGTGCCAGTAGACCGTCGTTTGACGAAGACAGAGTATTAAGATTTCGTCCTTTGAAACCCATGAGTGATGATCTCAGTGGTAATTCTGTCAAACCATGCCCTTGGGCTTTGCTTCAGGTCGTAGATGGCGTTATGTAGTCATCATACACACTCCCCCTCGGCTGCGTAACTCGATGGCTGCATCATTAAGCCTCCTCCTCATGGTTACCGTAAAGGAAGACGTTCTTCACATCAATATGAAAAATGAGCTAGGCCTTATTAGCAGCAACAGAGAGAGGGGGTCGTATGGACCTCATTCTAGCAACCGCAGGGAAGGTCTCAAAGTAATCATCCCCGTAGGTCTTTGTGAAACCTATTGCAACTAATATGGCTTTCAATCTACCAATAAACCCATCATGCAATTGTTTGATAGTGTTTTTTTTGAAGCATCAAAAAAGGGGGAGACACTCTACGGTGTTTGCCCCAATATATTAAAAGGAAAAGAAGCAAATATAGTTACAAAAATGTTACAAAAACCAAAGATACAATACCCAAAAAGGGGGAGCCGAAAAAACAACAATCGAAGATTACCCCCCCAAAAGCCACAAAAGGGTTACCCTGTACACCAATCATCCAGGAGACGCGAGGAATGGAAGCTAACGTTCTCCCTGTAAAACCGTTGGCTAGCAAAGAGGGCCTCATTCCTCCCCAGCCAGATACTCCACAGCCGTGCTAGCGGAACCAAGAAGTCCTTCCTTTCCCTACTCCTGTTGCAAAACAAGCTCTCGCAAAAGGCAATCAGACCCTCCGAGTTGACCCAATCCAGATCAACCCAAAGGCCCCTAACCAAGCAACAACCAAAGAACAAGTGGTCAATTGTTTCCGCCTCATCACAAAGCCCGCAATTAGACCCAACATTAGCAAAGAAACGGGCACAGCGCTCGCGCGTTAAGAGCCCCCCGCCAAATCCAAAACACCACGCCAAAACGGAGTGAGGTGCTCGTAAGCATCCCCCCGCGTCAAACCCATCATCGCTTCCCCCAGGAACTCCCGCAGAACAACAATAAAGAAGTTGTCCTCCTTGCCCCATATCCTACTTGCCCATTTATGCAAAAGAGCCTCGTTAACAACCTCCAACCTCCGCACCCCCAGGCCACCATCCCGCTTGGCCCGAGTAACCTCATCCCAAGCCACCAAATGAACCCCCTTTCCCCCCTCCCCCTTATTACCCCACAAGAAGCCCCGCATACAACGCTCAATACGCAACCGAATCCCCTTGGGCAAACGTCGAGCCGAGAGGAAGAAAATAGGAATAGAGGAGAGCACCGCCTTAAGCAGAACGAGACGACCCCCTCTAGATAGCAACGCTGCGCGCCACCCAGCAAGGCGAGCCTCCATCTTCTCCACCACCAATCGCCAATCCTGGAGCCTGACACGCCCCACGAGCAAAGGCAAACCAAGGTACTCCAACGGGAGCCCACTGGGAGGCGAGCCCAACAGCCGGCCACACTCCACCGCCTCCTCCTGCGACATCCCGAAAGGGATCACCTTTGACTTAGCCCCATTAATCAAGAGCCCCGATAATTCACTGAAAAGTTCCATAGTAGTCGCCATACCGGAGACCTCAGAAGTGCCACCCTCAATGAAGCAAATAGTGTCGTCCGCAAATTGAATCAAGGGCACGCGGAGGGTCCCCACAGTGAAGCCCTTGGTCAGCTCCGCCTCGATCACGCAATCCAGCATACGAGGCAACACGTCCGCCGCCAGCACAAAAAGGAGGGGGGCGAGGGGACACCCCTGCTGCACCCCCCTACGCGGTTGGAAGAAGCCCCCAGCCAGGCATCCATTAAACAAGACCGAGAGGGAGGCCGTGGTCACACAGCGGCGCACCCAAGAAATCCAAACCTCAGGGAATCCCCTCCTCCTCAAAACAGACCACAAGAACCGCCAGTCAATACAATCATAAGCCTTGGCAAAATCAATCTTCCAGAGAACGCCCATCTTGTTAGAGCTTTTCCAATCTGCGACCAACTCGGAAGCTACCGCGATGCAATCCGAGATCTGCCTTCCCCTAATGAAGGCGGCCTGGGCCGGCGAAATCAGCGAGTCAAGAACACGAGCAAGCCGCCTCGCTAAGACCTTAGCAATGATAAGATGGATCCCATTCGATATAGAGATAGGCCTAAAGTCCTCGATGCGGTTAGCTGCGGCAGACTTAGGGATCAAAACAATGATGGCCCTATTAATTTTATCAAAACCATTGTTCCCTTCACAAAATTCGCTAACAACCTCCAGAACATCATTGGCCACTACATCCCAAAAATCACGGTAGAAAGCAACAGGGAAACCGTCAGGGCCCGGTGAACCATCAACATTTAAGTCCCACACGGCCTCCTTAATCTCAACCAGGGAGATCGGCCTAATCAGTTCCAAAGAATCCACGGGAGCTAAAGACGGGGCCCCACGGCCCAACCAACGCCACTTGCGCTGTGAGCGACTGCCATAGGCATGCTTGAAGTGATCCGCAATGGCAAGCCCCAACTCCCTCTCGCCATTAACCAGGGCTCCATTAACAAAAAGAGAGCCACTGGCCATGCGGTGAAAGAACACAGTATTAGCATCGCCCTCCTTGAGCCACTTCAAACGCGAGCGCTGACGCCACTCCAATTTCCGTTTCTTGTCCTCCGCGGTGACCGTCTTTTGCGCAACAGTGCGCTCAAAAAGCTCCTCCGACCTCAAATCCCTATCATTCTCCGTCCGGTCCAGGCGAGCAATGACATCCTCCGCTGCCGCTCTAGCAGCCACACGAGCCACGCGCGAATCCTTCTTAAACACCGCCAGAAGCTTCCGCAAAGAGTCGAGTTTCTGATCAAGTCTACGAGCAGCTGACCCCCCAAAAGATTCCTGGTTCCAGTGGTTGGAAACCATATCTTTGAAGTTAGGCTCTAGAAGCCAACATTTCTCATAACGAAAAAGACCCCTCGATCGAAGATCCTCTCCAGAGCCCCACATAATAGGATTGTGATCAGAGAAGGAGCGCGGTCGAGACGACACCGAACACAGAGGGAATGCCTCCAAAAGTTTGCCATTAGCCAAGAATCGATCAATCCTAGATCGAGACGCATTATTCCTCCAAGTGTAAGAAATATCATCGGGGACTAGCCCCTCCAGAGCTAACTCGTCCAAAACTTCAACAAATTCGCGGGAGTCCGGATCATGGCCCCCCCGGCCCCGAGGATGGTCCGAAGAATGAGCAGTCACGTTGAAGTCCCCCCCCCCCCCCTAAAGCCAAGGAAGGCCCTCGAAAGCGGAGGCCGCGTCCTGAAGATCCTCCCATAGCTCCCGTCTGAGGACGTAGCACGTTGGCGCATAAATACATGAGAAAGCAATAGGAGTAGGGGAGTCAGCCCGAATCAACACCACCGACAGAACATGACTTCCCACCCTCAAAGAGGAGAAGGAGAAAGCCGCAGAGCGCTACGCCACCAGCGCGCCACCCGCCGCTCCAACCGCGTCCACCAACCTAAACTCATCCAAAGCGCCCGCACCGAACGACCTCCACAAAGTATCATCCACCCCCGCCAATTTCATTTCTTGGATAAAGGCAATATCACAGCCGCACTCAGAGAATCACAACCCCAAAGATCGCCGCCTATTCGGGTCCCCAAGGCCTCTAACGTTCCAAGAGAGAACCTTCATTAATGACCAGCAGAGCTCCCCCCGACCACACTGAGGTCGGCCGCCTCCGCCACAGAATCCCGCAACGTCGGACAAGAGTGCTGCATCGAAGATCCAAGGCGAGAGCGGTTACGCCTGCGATAGCGCTTCCCTGAGCGCTTGTCCGAAAGGCTCTCCACCGTGGAAGGAGCACCTCCATCATAAGAAAGACCGATGGAGCCATCCCCAACATCGGACAACAACACTGCACCGGTCGGAGACAACCCCGAAGAGGCCTCCTGACCCACCGGAGAGGGGGGGGGGTGAGCAGGGCAAAATCGGAGGAATAGCAGGCGAAATATTTAAATCGGCATCCGAGGACGCCCCAAGTTCTTCCAATTGGATCCGACGGCCAAACCCGAAGACGAATCGGGGCCGTGGAAGAGTATAGTCGGGCACCATTAAAGAAGAGTCGGGCAGCATAACCGGGTCCAAGGGCTGCCACTTCGTTGCCCAAGATCCAAAATTAAGGGATCCGTTAAAGCCCAACACACCAGAACCGGGTACAAGCCCCGAGAAACTCAACTGCACGACGTTAGCCGACAAAAACGGACGAGGATGAGAAGGCAAATCGTCCTCGATCGTGGCCAAATCCAAGTAATCGGCCCTTTCAGATGCCATACACAGCACACGAGGATGCAACTCGAAGGGACCAGAGAAGTTGAACCGAGAAGGCGACGCTTTGGAATATCCCCCAACGCATGCCACCTGGCAGTCGGAAGAGGAGGCGACGTCTCCAAGCCCCAAGCCATGCTCAACGGCGAAAGAATCCCGACGCGAATGGCAAGCCGCCGGCGCCGGCGAGGGGGCGACGACAGAAAGCTCAACCTTGAATCGCCACCGACCAATTTTCAGAGCTCCGAAGAAGACCTTATCAATCGCATCTTTAAGAAATCCCTTTGAACACTCTAGGAGAATCAGAGCGACCTTCCAATCCGCCCCCGGTGAGAGTCCATCATCCACGACTGCCAGAACCTCCCCCTAAGGTCTAAGCATCTTGGACAAGGCGGGGACTGTCCGAGAGAGAAATGGCACACCACGCACCTCTGCCACACAAACCTCAGTATCAAAGGAGGCACCATCAAGCACCCGCAACATCCTCCAAACGACATCTTCGGAGTCGCCATTACAGATAAGCCTTTCCCGTTGCTCCGGGGAAAGGCCCCGAACGCAGCAACGCGAGGAATCAAGGATTAGGAAATCCCCCGTGAATCGAGGGCCCAAGAAGCCAAGAAGGTGGGACCGTACAACATCCCACACCACACCAGGCCGCCGCACAAGCCCCACCGCCGCAACGAAGCCAGCATCAACGCGCACCCCCACCTTACGCTCCGCCTTTCCATGCACCGCCTTCCCATGCACGGTCTCCCCAGACACCATCTTCCCATGCAACCCAAGGACCGAGTGCGACGTCTCCTCCACATCGCTCACCAATGCCGCTGCACCAACACCAGAAGCCCCACCAGCCACAGCACCCACCACCTGCGCATAAGAGCGAGCCCCCTATCACCAAGAGTGTTTGATAGTGTTAAAGATCCATCTGCAAGCCATAGGTCGAACTCCCGAGGCACACTGCACAAAATCCCACGTGCCCCTGGAGGTAAGGGCATCTATCTCCTCATCCATCCATGTCGTCAGCCCTGGTCCTCCAATGCACCATGATGGTTTATGGGCACAGAAACAACATTCAAGGCATCTACAACCCTCTTTTTACAGCTATATAAACCATCGGTAGAAGTAAAATATGACATAGGGTGAAAAGTACATTGCCTTTTTTGCTTGCGGAGAGCTATTGGAATCTCCTCAGGTACATCCGGGGCAACAGTGGCGGGAGCATTTGGAGAGGGCATGCTATCCTGCAAAAAAAGAAATGGCAAAGGAACAAAAGTAGGTATAATTGTGTGCTTATTTGTATAAACAATTAGCGGAGTTGGAAGATCCAAAGGGATTTTACCCATAATTTGTGTAAAGAAGCTGGTCTGCTCAAAGAAAGTAACATATGTGAATATATAGTACAGACGCCCAACATGATAGCACCAACATCCTTTCTAAGTATGTAAGTTGTGGAAAGACGTGAAATGAAAAGTTGTATTCATCGTAGCCTTAGAGCTTTCTTATATAGGAGAAAGCTCTAAGGAGAAATTACATAAAGTGGACAGAAGAAATAAGGAAATACAAAATAAAGATATTGAGATATAAATATCGCAACACTCCCCTCAAGTTGGAGCATATATGTCTATCATTCTTAGCTTGGAACAACAACAATGAAAGGACCTCTAGCAAGAGCTTTGGTAGACATATCTGCAATCTAGTTGCCTGAAGCAACATGAAAGGTGGAATAGTCCCTTCTGAATTAGATCACGTGTGTAATGACAATCCACTTCGATGTGCTTTGTTCTTTCATGGAAGGCTGGATTATTAGTTACGAATAAAACGGCTTGGTTATCACGTTTGAGATACATAGGAAGATGCACCTCAATAATTAGGTCAGTCAAGACAGACTTGACCCACATCATTTCCATGCTCCTTTGGACCGTGTCTCTATACTCTGATTCAACGCTAGATCTAGCCACAACTGTCTGTTTCTTACTCTTCCATGAAACTAACGGGCTACCTACAGACACTGTGAAGCATGAAGTGGACTTCCTGTCCTTGGGGCACCCAACGTAGTTTGCATCAGCACATCCAATAACAGTAAGAGACGTGTCTCTTCTGAACAAAGGTCCCGCACCTGGAGAAGACTTCAAATACCTCAAGATCATGTTAGCTGCATCCATATGTTCCTGACTTCCTGCCTTGGTTGCTCCATAAACTGGCTGACTCTACTAACAACAAATGATATATCATGCATTGTGATAGTGACATACAATAGCTTCCCTACTAGCTTTCTGTATCGTCTCTTATCCACCGCGACGTCATCATCATAAAGCCTAGCATTGGATCCATTGAAGTAGTAGCATGTCTACATCATGTCATGCCCGTTCAGATAGGAGGTAAGGGACATATTTCCTTTGCATCATTAGTATGCCACGTTCATTTCTTGCAAATTCTAGACCAAGAAAGTAACGAAGATTGCCAAGGTCCTTGGTCACAAACTATTGTTCAAGGAAATTCTTAGTTGCCTGAATGTCTTGTTCATCACTGCTTGTAATGATAATGTCATCTACATAAACTAGAATAGCAACGACTCCTCTCTGGGTTCTCCTAACAAAAAGAGAGTGATCTACAGTACATCTGACAAATCCTTATTGTTCAATCAACTCTGAGAGCTTCTGAAACCAAGCCCTCAGACTCTGCTTAAGGCCATAGATGGTCTTGTGAAGTCTGCATACCACATGGGACTCCCCATCAGCAGCAAACCCTTGTGGCTGCTGCATGTAGACTTCCTCCTGCAAGTCCCCATACAAGAATGCATTTTTTACATCTAATTCGAATAGCGGCCAGTCACGTACCACAACAACAATGAGAATCCATAGCGTAGAATGATGAGCAACTGGAGAAAATGTATCATGATAATTCACCCCATAAGTTTGGGTGAACCCATGAGCAACAAGTTTGGCCTTATACCTATCCATAGTACCATCGGCACGGTGTTTCACCGTAAACACCCATTTGCTGCCAACAATATATGCACTAGTGGGAGGCTGTACAATACTCCAAGTACCATGAGAATATAACGCTGCCATCTCCTCCTCCATAGCCAGACGCCACTGACTACTCTGTAATGCCTCCTGATATGACCATGGTATCTTCACGGCTGACAGACCCTCAACAAATCTATGAAAATCCTTTGAGAGTCATGTCAGAGAGACACTCTGTATTTATTCTAAATACATCTTTCCTTTCCTTTTCTCTTTATTTTTTATTTTTGGAAAATATGAGTTAATTATACACTATTAAGAAGGACCTGTACAATGTTAATTTATTGTATTTACATATATTTATAGGTGTCTCTGCTAAATGATAAAGGTAAAATAAAAGAATAAAGAATGAGAATCATGGATTCATCATCCCCCTATACTTTATTTTTACTAGTCCCTTATCAAACACTTATCTGAAAAAGAAGTGAAAACAAAAAGAACCAAAGTTGATTATTAAACTTATCTTCATCAAATTGGAGTATGGAGCTTAGTCAGACCTTTGGATTATTAATTGGGATTTTTACCCGACAGACCCTATAATCTTTGTCAATTACCTCTACAACCTTTGAAACAATCTAACTCCTCCCTCAGACCTGTAAACTTGCTCCGTCTTACCCCACATACCATGCCGTTACTTTTACTTGAGGAATATAACATGGGTTAATCTAACCATATGTGCATTGGATGGTGGATCTTCCTCCTCACTAAATCTTTCTTCCTCTGGTGTAGCTTTCTGGGACTGCCTCTAATGTCGATGGGTGTTTAAAATTCGAAGATCTTAGTCGACAATGGATTAGCAGGGGGTTACTTGAGGTGACAAGCTCAGAAAGCACGGAGTTGCGGAATGGTGGTGTGCGTGTTATGCTTCAGCATCGTTGAGGGGAGGAGCAACAAAGTGACGAGATTGTGAGAGTTAAAACGAGAAATGAAAGAAGTAACGACAGTGGCCTGACGTTTGTGCTCTATTGAAGTAGGGGTCCTTGCTTCAAATGGTTGACGACAAGACATGAATCTCAGCGGAGCTCGGGGGAGATCTGCTACTTGGACGGGGGTCCCAGGATCGCACCAAAGGCTCGGCCCTCCTCTCGTCATCGCCTCAAAGAACAACGTCTCTACTGTGATCGGAGATGAAGGTCTGAAGCTGGAGACTTGCTTTACGAATGGCAGATATATAGAAGAATTAAAAAAACATGAGATAGTTTTATACACGCATAGGTTCCTGTTGCGGTGGAGGTGGGGGAGGGGGCGAGGGTCCCTGCTACGGCTGAGATGGGGGAGAGGGCGAGGGTCCCTACTGCAGCGGAGGTGGGGGAGGAGCGGAGCAGGGGTGGAGGAGGCAGTAGAAGGGGAATGACACTCAATGTAAATTTGTTAAACAAAATGGGTATAATGTAAAAGAATGTAATGTAATCCGGTTAGTTTTAACATGTAAATGGATGAGGGTTAACTACAGGGTCTGTAGGGTAAGGGTTAGCAAATTTACAGGTTCGAGGGAGGAATTAGGTTGTTTAAAAGATCGTGGAGGTAATTGACAAAGATTATAGGGTCTGGGTCGGGTGAAAGTCCCTTATTAATTTGGCGGAACCTTATTGGGAAATAGGTTTAATATTCAACAACCTCTAAGTTCTACAAGTCTATGGTCAGGACTCCTTAACAAACATGCCATAACAAGTCTACATACACAAACTCTAATGACTAGGAATCTTTTCTTGTACTGTGTAAGTGATGTATAGCTCCCCACCTCAGAAATGATAAAGAAATAACATTCCTCAACAAGGTAACTCTAATCCCCTCGTCCAGTTTATAAGAAATTAAGAGAGTTGGATACTGCAAAATTCTAATGCATTATCGGAATGAATATACTTAACATTTGCAGAGAAAACATTCCTTATCTCATTAATAAAAGATTGAATAAGAAGACCAACATCAGACTTGTTTTTAAGAAGAAAGACCCATGACAATCTTGAAAAATCATCCACAACAACAACATAAAACCTATGCCACTTATGGTCTGGAACACGACTTCGACCCCAAATATCAAGATGAATTAACTCAAAAAGACTATGACTCTGGAAGGTAGACCGTTGATGCTTCCCAAGCTGGCAAGCCTCGCAAAGAAAGGTAGAGCGAGGAGAAATCTGTGGAAGTATGTGACACAACTGTTGTAGAAGAAGATGACCAAATTGAAGATGCCACACATAGGGAGAATCGGATCTAGTGTGAAGAGAAGTACCTGTAAATGGAGATTGTACTAGTCTGTAGAGACCTTCTTGCTCACAGCTAGATCCAGTATTGTAAAAGTTGTCCGACTGGCCTAACTAGTAGGTCCGACTAGTCTACTTAGTGGGGTGGCCGACCGAATATCGACTAATTCCGATTAGGTACACTAGTCGACCAATTTTTGCTTGGGATACCATGTTTTTTTATGTTCTAATGTTTTTATAAGCAAACTTATTATAATATACTTAATATTTTACTTAAATTCAATTATTTCTTTTATTTTATTATTATAGTATAAAAAAGTACAAAATCTATGTAAATATATCTATAAAAATGAGTTATATATTTAAAATAATCATAAAATTCAAAGTTGATTAAAGTCCGACTAAATCCGACTAGTCGTCCGACTGCTGATTAATCCTTAGTCAATGACCCAGCCGACCGAGTACCAACTACCTACTTTTGCAACCTTAGCTAGATCCAATCACTCTGCCTGTAAGAGTGTCCTGAAGCACAAGAGCAGATGGGTCAAATATGGCACAACAATGTAAATCCTTGGTGATTTGACTAATGGATAGTAAATTCATAGAACATTCATGAGCAAAAAGAACATTCTAAAGTCACATTGCAGGAGTTAACTGCACCTCCCCCTGACCAGAGATGGGAGAGTGTATCCCATATTCTATTACATCTGGTCTCCCTGACTGAGTCAGACTATAAGCACTTAACTGTCCTCTGTCTTCGCAAAGATGATGGGATGTTCCCGAATCCATAATCCACTCTGACAAATCTACCTTGTAACAACTAGTAAGAGCATATGCTATACCTGATGTGGATGCTGATGTTGAGGCAGCTACCTCTGAGGATGCTGAAGGAGAGCTGGTTGATCCAAGAGCATGCATAATCTCTGAGCCATGCTACAAGCTCATCAATTCTCTGATCAGATGCAGGTGATGGACTACCAACCCGTTGAGTCTTCTCTGCAACATGTGCTGAAGTGGGAAACCCATGCTTAGAGTAGCATGTTTCCTTAGAGTGGCCTGACCTATGGCATTAGGTGCACGACTGATGGGGTTGACCACCCCTTCCCCTGCCACAGTTACTTCGACCATGGTACTGCGTAGTGCTCCTCCTACCACGAGATGCAACCATAGTTGGAGAGGTCTGAGACTGCTGAATACCACCAGGAGATATAGGGAGTCTGCTTAATCTGCGATATGCCTCCTCCATTGGAGGTGTGGTGGCATCAATAAGAATTTGGGTACGAGCAACGTCATACTCAGGATCAAGAGCTACCAGGAAAACTCAGATCGTCACTGAATCTCTATATGCCTTGAGCTGCTCAGGTGTGGTAGTCAAGGGAATGAAACCATGGAGCTTCTCAAACATACCCCTTAGAGAAGTATAAAGGGTATGGAGATTGGAGAGGACAACCATTCTGCTTCGATGTGAACATATCGTACTGAAGTTACAGTATTTCCGACTCGTTTTTCACCAGAGAGTACGTATTAACGAGAATGTCCTACATAGCATTTGTTGTAGGCTGACAATATATTGTTGGCTATCTCCATTGACACAGTCCCTGATAGCCCCATACATGCATATATGTCGTCTGCCTCCCATGAGGCATTAACCCCAGTCTTGTCACTTGGCTCCTCTTTCGTGAGGATGTGCTTCTTCCATTACGCTACATTAGTCTCATGAACTGCATGATCCATAAGTCATAATTCATTCTATCAGTCTCGATGGGTGTTGGACCTTTGAATGCACCCAGGGAGGAAACATCTACTTTGTTGTCGGACATGATGACAATAATCTCCAAAATTGGGTCTGCAAACTGTAATACCTGCATCTACACTAACATATGAGAAGATATTTAGACTTATACCACAACCTCTCCCATCCGTTGGAGCCCCCTTCGGGTAACTGGGGTGATTTATATGATCAAATCACACCCTAAAAACCCATAAGCAGACCTAACTGAAGACAGAGCCCGTATAAGATGACACGGGCTGCGGGAGCGGAGGCGACAATGGCTTGGACGGCTGCAGCTGGTTCGACGGTGGTCGCGGTTGCTGCCACTGTCCTGCTGTGCATCAATGCTAGAACGCCAGCGCTGGCCAGTTGCGCTGGAGGGGGCGATTGCGCGGCGACGACAGCGACATCCAGATGCACGAGGGTTTAAGTGGGGTGGGATTTCTAGGGCACATGCTCCGGTTTGGGACCGTTATTCTGATCATGTGGAAAGACATGAAATGAAAAGTTGTATTCATCATAGCTCTAGAGCTCTCTTATATTGGAGCAAAGCTCTAAAGAAAAAATATTAAAGTGGATAGAAGAAATAAGGAAATAAAAAATAAAGATAATGAGATATAAATATCTCAACATGAGTGTCCAAGAAAAACACATTTGGTGACCCTACGTGACAATTTGTCGGCTGCATAGAAGTTGTGAACAAATGCACTGCACCCACAAATTCTCAAGTGTAAAGAAAATGAGACTCAATATAATACATTAAAGAGAATGAAGTGCTTACTTTTAGGACAAAACATGCAACCTTGCAACCCTTTTGATGAGATGAACAATAGTAATGATGGCATCCCCCTAATATTACTTGGGAACATTCATCTGAATGATGAGAGATCTAGTAATATCAAGCAAATGTCTAAGTTTTCTTTTCGCTCCCCTACTCTGTTGAGAGGTATATGGACATGAGGTTTGATGAATAGTCCCTTGAGATGTAAAGAAAGAAGTCAAGTCTATTGGGTAAACTCAAGGGCATAGAAAAAGTAATTTTAATATTTTAAAAGAAATTTCTGATAATTTTATTAATTTTGACCTCTCTTTTATCTGGTACCCAAGAATATCTATAATAATCATTCATAAAAACAATAAAATAGCGATGGTCACTCAATGTTCGGACCAGACGTGGTCCCCAAACGTCACAACAAACACGAAAAAAATAGTATGGGGTTCAACACGAACTGGAAAAGAAGCTCGATGATGTTTCTCGAACTCACATGCCTCACACTGAAGGGGCTTCAAAGTAGAGAGTTCAGGGAACATTATGAAGAGATCCTTGGAAGAAGTATGACCAAGGTGTAGATGCCATAGGAGGTCTTTGAAGATGGATGCAACCTCAACAAACTTAGAATTTGAGGGTTTGTCAAGATAATAGAGGCCATTCTTATCATGCGCCTACAAATAATCTGCCTCATCTGGATGTCCTGAAAATATCAACAGAATTCATCACTATCATATGACAATTAAGCTCAACACAAAGCTTATGAACATACCATAAGCTGAGAGGGAAATCAAGAGCACTATGAATCCTAGACAGCTAGAGCTTGGAGGAGAACTCCATGGTTGAGACAGTAGTAACCGACAAGTAAGTCCCATTGGCGACTCGAACCGACTTCACCGAAGAAGAGGATTTGGAGAATGTTAGCATACTACCTTCTCCAGTCCGATGAGTAGAGGCTCCAGAGTCAATGGTTCAAGTTGGAGCAATAGGCGTCGCAGTGTTTCCTATTGTACCCGAAGGGTAGCCAAGACAACAATGGTAATCGTACAAGACGACGAAAAAGCGGTTCCCAGAGGTTGGAGAATCTGCACCGAGCAGGAGTAATTTATATCATTGAGATGTGCCATCTTTTCACTAGGGTTCGTAGCAAGATATGCCTCTTCAATCTCATAGGCATCTTCATAGGTACTATTGGCCAGATAAGTAGGTATGCCAAACTTTTGCCAGCTTCGTTTGGACAGGTGGCTCCACCGACCACAGTGAGTGCACTGTGGGTATTAAGGAGCAGTAGAATCTCGTCCACAACCACGATCCAAGTTATGTCTGTGGCTAAAATCTCGTCCACAACCACGACCAGAATCACGTCCATGACCTCTTAGAAAGCTTTGTTGTCCTCCTTTCATAAATGACATAACATGAGATAAGTTCTTTGCAGGAGGTAATGTAGGGGGCCGTGCAACAGATGTCTCCAGTTCCTCTATATGTTCAAAGATGACCTTCATCATTGGCTGTATATCGGATATCAGAAATTGCTCCTTCATTGCTTGATATCTGAGATGTAGGCCATCAAGAAAGTGATACACCTACCAGGTCGAACGCTCTTATGCCTATTTGGTGCAACATGGGAGCTGAAATGTAACATCCGAAATCTACACAAACCCGAACTCGATCCGATTAGGGTTCGATTAACCTAATAAAGTTGTTGGTCAACATTAAACAACCTAAAACGATCCATTGATCGTGAATCAAAAGTTGTTCGGGTGAAATCGATCGAAAATTGATCGCATCGTAATGCACGCCGCAAAAAGCCGCGACACAAATTCGAAAACCGCAAAACAAACCGAGACCGTCATTAGATCTGATTCGACAGTACGAGACCAACGGAATTGACCGTTCGTCAATCGGAGGTCGTTTGATAATTTTAATTCGTAAAATTTAAACCTTAAACAAAAAACCGTATCCGAATATTTCGGGTATTCAAAACTCGACCGAAAGTATATGAATATTATACTCAAATTGATCATCGTCCCGAGACAATCAATTCAAGATATTTCGCGTCAAAATCCGAGACCCGAGACACGAGTACGGCAAACTTTAATATCTCAAGTAAAAAAAAATAAAATAAAATTTTTTAAGTAGCAGCAGTCTGCTACTCTGCTACTGTTGACAGCACATTTCCATCCGTGTTTTCCCCCTCTTGCTTTCATTCCACTTGGACTTCCTCCTATTCCACTTGGCAGTCAAAGGAAGTCTCCCCTCCCTTATCTATATCAATCTCCTTCTCTTCCCTCTCTTTCATTTCCAACGAAACCCTCTCTTCCTCCCATTTCACCGTAGCCATAATTTCTTCCAAGATTTTAACTCCAACAAAGAAGAGCTCCTGCAATCTGCTGTTGGAATCCCAAGCAACAACAATTTCCAATTGCTCCTGGAGCTTTCTCCTCAATAACTACAGTCCCTGGAGCCATTAAGAAACCTTTTGCTAGAGCTACTTTCTTCTCAAGGAGCTGCAGCCTTAAAATTCCAGCACTGCGTGCATGTTCGTCTCAAATTGGAGATCCAAATCTAAAAGGTACCACCCTTATCTTCTCTTTTCTCTATTTTATTTTCAACCGACAGAACTGATTCCTCTTTCGTTTCCAATTTCTTTCTTCTCTTGTTCTTTCAATTTCCTCATCAAGAGATCCGCAACCTCACAAAAACTCTGGAGTCGCTGTTTTAAGCTTCAGATTTCAGGTTGCGTGCAAGTGTTTCCTCTTTCTTGGAAATAAAAAATAAAAGGTATCTCCTTTTCTTTCCTCCTTGCTGCCTTGCATGCTCATTTCCCTTGATTATATGTACAATTCCCCCTTTCTTTTGACTGAAATGCATATAATACTACACAAACTTGATCTTATGTTGAGAATGCTATTAGAGCCATAATAATTTGGGGGATTTAATTGTGAAGCTGCACCGTAATGTTTGCTCGAGGTAGAAGATTTTCAAATCTGCTAAACCTAAGGATGCCTTAGATAGTGATTTGGATTGGGGATGTTAGGAATTAAATGATCACTGAAGTTATATTGATTTGGATACTGGGATTGAACTTGATTAAATGTGCATTCGTTAGAAATCTGGATCTATTACTTAAATTTTGATCAAAACATTCACTGTATTACATCATGCTTCAGTAATAGACAAGTATTAACAGTGGACAAACTTAGCCAAAATAATTTCCTTTATTAAATCTGGGCACTCGTATTTCATAGAAGGAATTGGTTATCATCCCGTTAGGTGTAAGGATAAATCTTATCATTGAATTAAGGCTGGAAGTAAAGACATGTTGATATATATATATATATAAAAGAAATTTTTTGGGATTTGTAGTTGCTTATACTACTACACTTCTTGAACAATAAACTAAAATGTTACTCTGCATGGAAACCAATATCTTGATGCAATTCTGGAATACAAAAAAAAAAAAAATATATATATATATATATATATCTACACCCATATAAATACTAGTTTGAACAGTTATAAAACCTCAACGGTGACAGTATATGTTATTTGATGCTTTGGGATTCCAATATTCTAATAAGATTACTCTAAACTTAATAATATTGATGGCTGGAAATTTAGGATTGAAATCATACGTGAGGGATATCTACATAAAGGTTGATGAACTTAATATATTTTGTAGTGTCAAATGATTATTATGGTATACGTAGGAAATCAAGAAAAAAAAATTTCATTTAATTAAGAGTAAAGGATACAAAAATCTGTAGCATATACATTAGATTATTACATGAACCTCTTAGTGAAGTAATGGCAAGGCTTTAGTCATCTGCCTCTACATCTTTGATCCACCTATCTAAAAGATATGATGGAAAACTTGAAATAGTGTTGAGAATTCAAATGGAGAAATTAGACTAAATTGAAGACGTTAAGATCAATATGCATCATAGTGTAATAATTGAATATGTAGCTCTGACTTCGACTATGGATAACCGAATAAAATACTTTCAGAAAGAGGTGTCTTGATGATTACTTGTGACAGATATCTTTGATATTTTGACATAGCAGATGAGGCCAAATAATGGGGTTAAAAAAAATAGGAGATATCACCAAAAGGATTATGTTCAATACTTGTTCTCTGAAGTGCATATGGAAGTACAGATCCATGCATGGAGTTTCAGCTTCATTTTGACAAGATGTAGAAATTAATGTTAATATTACAAATATTGGTTTTCCTCATTACATATGAAAGATATAAGTTATCCACAAGACTTTAGGTGTTACATTTATCATCAAGGATATGGCAATACACAATGCAAGGATCGCTTTAATTGTATAACTCTTAAGATAATAATGTGAGTTAGTACATCTACAGGGTTGATGAAGAATTAGTGATGACCTATAATTAAGACTGCCGGTTAGAGTGCCTCTTACACCTGACCGTGCGAGGGCGCGGTGACCCTCAACTGGGCGGGAGATAGGAAGCCCAGTTAGGGCAGCGGCCGCCAAGTGCGCGGGTCTAGGATCCCAGTCCCCCTTCGGTTTTTAACGTGAGCTCACAGTGTTTTTACGCCTCGTTGGGATCCCGACTTTAGACCAGTTACGCTGACCCGTTGTTTAGGATACCCAGGCGGGGGATCCTTGGTTTTCAGTTTTACGTACGAGCTCGGTTGCCCGTTACCGGTCGGGCTGTTTCTAGAGCGACTTTTCCGGGAAGTCCCTCTCACCCGTCTCAGTGGCGTAGTTTGGGAGTAGACCTATCACTCTATTGGACCGTCCTTCCAATTAGGGGGCGAGACGGAAGAGCCCTTTTGTTGGCTTCTTCACCGCTTGAGTTTACTTCGCCAACAGACTTGGCGATTCTACATCCAGATCATCCATATCTACATCTAAAACATCGAGAGTTACATCTGAAAGAGTACAGTTAAGGTTTGGAGGAAATAATAATTAAGATTAAGTTGATTGGAGGTGACTTTAATCTGATTCGAAATCCCTATAAGTTAGTGGACGTGTTGGGAACTTAGTTAGGATGCATTATACAACACCGCATGCCTACGGAGGCACCCCAACCCTAAGGTACTTTTAAATACCTTAGAGTCATAGTGTGAGGTTACACACAGACCAAGACCACAGACTATCCACTAACTTAAAAGGAGTAAATAACATTAAGGATCAAATCCATCATCATCATATCAGTCCTATATCGAAAACCATGATATAATCTCAATGACAAGAAATTAGCAATTTCATGTACCATCAAGTTCCACGACATGATCTCCAAGACCTAGAATCATGATCTGTATCTACATCATCTGGAGTTATATCTGAAACAATTGAAGTTAATAATTGCATGAGTTACTAGACTTAGGAATTAAAAATATTAATATATCTTATCATCCCAAACTTTCCATCATCACTCATAAATATGATCTCTAGGTACTATGGGAATAAAATAACACTCAGTTACAAGAGAAATATGCTTAAGTGGGGAATGTGGGGATAATAGCTAATCATAAGAGGTGGTTACTAGAAATCTGGAAGCCTTTTACATTGCAGGTAGAAATAAACTTTATTTTGAGTTGCTCATGCCTCTCTACTTGCCTGCTTTTGGTCACAATAAATGCCTGTTATTTTATATAAGTTTTTGGGAGGTACCAGCAACCGCTGACTCCTCTTCTTTCCTAACATGTTTGGCAGGCAAACAGCCTGCAGTTCAGTAGCTATACATGGGTCCATGAGATAAATTTTATACCCAACGGTATGGTTTATTTTGTGCCAGTTTTTGTTCAATTTATAATGTATTATGTTTCTTTCTCTTCAGTCAGATTTTGGGATATAATGTATGTACTGTCAGACTTTGTACATGTAAAATATATGGAAGTTAATAAAATGAGATTTTGGTGACCATTGTTCTATGAGTTTGTGGTTATAAATGTTGATGTGAATGTCAGATGAAATTATTTCATTCGCGAAAATTTTTTTCCCGTACTTTCAGTTACTTAATGCGATAGTAATGAATGTTGTAACGCGAAATGTGTGATTAACGGGTACCCGGATCCTATGGGGTTCACATGAAAGATCACACGCTCCTCGCTCCTCGCATAGGCTAGTGAGATACATGTAGTACTCAACAAGGGTATTGTTACCTTGTGATGCAGACCAAATCTTCCTGTAGATGACAACAAGGCGTGACTTCATCGTCCTATGAGAATGTCTGCTCAGGGTCATTCCACATCTCCCTAGACGTGTCTTTAAAAAGTAGATTCTATGCCATATGTGCCTCAACATTGCTGGTTATTCAATTGATAACCTGATAGCTACTTGCGAACTGGTTATCATAGTCTTTATCTTTCTCATATGGAGGATCTTTAGTCAAGATACAAAGATTATGCTGACCACTAATAAACACCTTAAAAGAATAAGACCAGAGCATATAGTTTTTGTTGCCCTTGAGCTTGATAGTAGTGCCTTGTGTCATCATGGAAGATGGAGAGCACAAGGACTTCATCTTGATAGAAGTAGATGTCACGGTGGTCATATAGAGAGATCAAAGTCCCGTTGTTGATCAATTATGCATAGGAGGGCAGAAAAGTGCCCTAGAACTCATGCACATATATGCAATAGGTTTGAACTGTAGAAATCAACAGATAAGGGGATCCTCGTGGTCCTACACACGTGGTTGACAGCATGGTTTTAAAAAGACATGAGGCAGATCAAGGTGGTTTTCCCTTGAGCTAGGACTGCACAACGCATTAGAGCAACTAGGGTTTATTTGTTGTGCTCGTAATTCGAGGATCACCCATTCACTGTTAATAGACATACTAGATGCTCTTCTTAGCCAAAAATTAACTTGTTCTTCACTCACTAATAGAACTATCTTTCTAGGAGTGGTTTCCTAGTGTATGCATATAGAATAAAATTCAATTCTGTTCAGCATCCTGCATGGAGATTGCGAAGATCACTGTAAGTATTTCTACTTGAGCATGCATCATTGTTTTATCGATTTACATAAGCTTCTCTGACTCCTCTCTATGTGTTTTCTAACATAGGAATAAAAGAAATTGGGACTGATCGGTAGACGTGCTTGATTCCGAACTTCAAAGCAAGTGATCATTTAATAAAATTGAGACTGCTAAACACTATTGATTAATTAAAAATCGGATAAAAATTGAATATTGTTATCTCGTGGGAGAGTAATCCCGATCTTTGGACACATGTACTTACCTCCATACTATGAGTAGGTGAGGATGTAACCTTAAGGTTAGAGCCCTTAACCCTGGATCTACACCCATAATCTCCAGATCCAACTCTTGTGGGTTTGGGAGTTGCAAGCGCTCGCCTCTGACCATTGAGAGACGTTTTGTGTGTGCAAGTCTACTATCTCCTATAGAGGTGTGAGATAACCCAACAGCATGGGAAGATCACTCCTTTGATTGAGGTATAGTAGAACCGCATCTGGACATCAAGGAAACACACCTGCGTGTAATGGATTCAAAGATTGGATTGTCACCTAACTTAAAATTGAAAATATAATTGGTCAGACATTTGCGGATTTCATTGTGTTATGTTGGTGAACCTGAGATTTGAGTTGTGTGCATTCAAAGATGGTGTATTAGACGCCTTCATGGAACTCTCTCGCCTCACTGAACGCTCCAAACTTCACGTCTTTCTGGGTCTACGATGACTCTCTCCGTGGACCCCATTAGTTCCTAGATGGCCCTATTTTAAGAAACAGAACTCACCCTCTGATGTTAGGGTATGCTCAGACCCAAACCAATCCCATGTTCTCCTCTAGCTTCGAAAGTGGCCCTCTCCTCGGTGCCTCTAGATCATTTTATTTGGCAAGAGCTTGCACGAATCCACTTTCATTGGTAGTGTGTAAGAAGTAGAGATGCCGCCAAAAGACAACCATCGGAAGACGATAACTAGAATGATCCCATTCAACATATATTGGTTAGGCTGGCACAAACTGAACAGTTGAACCTGGCCCTTAGAGATGAGGTGAAACGTCTGAGAGCCGTAGGAGGAGAAGACAATCCGATGAGAGATGCATACAACCCTGCAGAGGACCAGATAGAGCTGGTTAGGCCGGCCCTACCTCAAGAAGCACACGACCCGAAGCCTTATTCCTTGGCATTGATCCCCAAATTCAGTAGGAATGAGATAAAGGAACCGTTCACATTCTTGCGACAGTTTGAAATGATCTGTGATAATTGGAGTAACCCCCGGGTCGGTAAGGATTATATCCTGTTGCGTGCGATCCCCTTTTTCTTAGGAGACATGCAACATATTGATTGAATAATCTGGGGACAATAGTGACCACATGGAATCAATTCGAAGACTTGTTCTTGAAGAAATTTTATCCTCTGAACCAGATATGAAGATATGAGGATTCTGTTTGATAAGCTGACCTCAATGGAACGGATGAGGAAGAAAGTTGGTGAACTCCACAAGCTCACTGAATTAGAACATCTCGTAAAATTGCTGAAGCATGTGGAAGAATTAACCAAGTGGGTAGCTCAATTGAGGTTACATGTCCCTCTCCACCTCATATTCCCATGCATCGAGTCCACCACATTCAAGAGCATCCGATGCAGGGGCAATATATCAGTCATGAAAAATACCATGTCCATCTTTATCAACAGACCAAACCACCAGCTGAGGTAGTTTATGAAGAGTCTCCACATGTGTTGGAGGTCAACGAAGTATAGTACACAACTGATCCTACTAACTTCGCTTCCGCACAATGTTAACATCGTTCATCCCCCATCTACTAGCAGCCGCAGCAGAGGCAATAATACCACTCGGGCCATCAGGGCCCGACATTGATTCAACAACTATATTGTCAGCCACAACAGAACTTCCAGCAATAGAGCTACCAGCATGGATCATCACACGATTATCAATACCAGCAGCCTCCCTAGAGACAAGAGACTGGACCATCCAATGCGAGCACCTGTATCTCCAACGGATTTTCGATCAACTCCAGAGGATCGCCAACGAGATGCATGACATGAGGGTTGACATCAATCGGTTGTCGCGATGGCATGACAAGCACTCTGCATCGAAGACCTCGCTCCCTGCCGAAGTTCTGGTCAATCGCAATAACCTGAACTAACCACCACAACATAGGCACAAGGATCATATATATATATATTTTAGAACATTCACTATCTGGACATGAGATCTTTTCGCATGGTGATATTCATCATATCTCTCTCAAGAGCGAAAGGACTGTGCAAATGCCTGATCGTGCTAAGGAATGAGAAGAAGAGGAATCCAAGCATCTACTTAAGAAGGGCTTGGAAGAAGAGGAGAATTGCCAACATTCCATCAGTGGGAGGAGTATCCAATCGTCAGGATGCGAGTCAACAAGAGATGAGGCATTCACACCTCGAGGAGCAGCTGCAACACCGTTAGAGTCCTCGCATATTACTTATGAGCACCGTGATGATCTTGTACAAAGTCCAGTTCATAGTCCTATTTATGAATATTTTTCTGATTTAAATAAAAGTAGTAAATTGCATGATTCACATGTCTTTTCCATCTCCTCTAACAGTCCCCTTTTCGCATGCTCTGAAAGGGGGAAGGAAGAAAAATCCAAAAGTTAAAAAAGATGATTCTAAGATGACACAAATTTACAAGGAATATGTTCAATTTGAGATGCCATTCGATGAGTTTATGGAGGTCACACATGCTACGAAGAAGTACCTCGAAGCGAAATGTACACATATATGAGGACAAGTAGGAAGAAAAATTTAAGGACAAAAAACATGTATTATCCATAACAACTTATACCGTTCGCAATGAGATCCCAAGGAAGAAACGAGATATGGGTGCTCATTATGTGACGAGTCAGATTGCTGACACTGCGTTTACACGTACTCTACTAGACAATGGATCGTCAGTTAATCTTTTACCCTCTGCACTTATTGAGAGACTCAATCTAGGTCCTCTTAAGAGATCACGAGCATATCTCCAATTCGGTGATCGATCTATAAAGAGAACTAATGGTGAACTGAGGAACATTGTCATATCAATAGTGGGATGAGACTACAAGGTTGATTTCACTGTTTTAGACATGGAAGCCCCTCGACACTGGAAGGATTCACAGATAATCCTTGGACGCCTCTTTCTAAGGACAACTGGGGCAGTGTTTGATTTTAATGATGGGAAGATGCTGTTCTGTGATCACGGAGATAAAGTAGAGTTGGAAATGAAGCAAATAAAGTGGCAGAGATCAGACTCTGAGAGCAGCACTGAGTACTCCATATTAAAAGCAAAATGTGATCAGATGAACACTATAGGGCCATGGAAACAGATCCCAACCGATGCAGATGAGTTTCTCACCTAAGGAGGACGATGCGTTTGATACAAGATGCGAGCTTTCCAGAGATAACAAGCATAGATACAGATCCCCACAATCGCGATGACCCAGATGTCGATCTAGGCACATCCTATTCCCCATGGGACAATCTGAGGTTGAGGATGACGAGTTGAACATGATGGTTATCGATTTCCTTGAGATCTTTTGCGATTTGACTTTTGATCAACATACACAGTTGGTCAACAACTATCGATCCCTATCCCTATCCACCTAAACTTATCCCATCTCCTCCGTCAACTCCCAACAACTACCTTTCGAATCCTATCCCTAGTCACTTGCAACAACAACCACCGTTACCTGGACTGGCCCTCTCTCCGACTCTCCCTAATCCCTTATCGACTCTAACGACCAAACACGAAACCCAATCCCATCTAACCACCATTGCCTGATCAAGCTCCAGGAACCCATCTCCTTACGCCTCTCCTTATGCCATTGCTACCAAATCCCCCAACAAATTATGTCTTCTGTCTTATCCCATCGCCAAACCTCCAATACCCTTACACCTCTATCCTCTCTTTCCCTACCACCCGACTCCTCCCCTATAAAATCCGACCTCCAGAATCAAGAACGGTATATGCCGTCGTCTCCAACATAGAGATGGAGAGGGAGAGTCAGTTGCTGAGTCGTGGTGACATCACACCACAACAGGTCCGACTAGAACCTTCCCCTAGGCATGATTCTGAGGCTTCCACGCTCCATTGTTGCTTCTTCTCTGAAGAACAGTCGAGCCTCGAGGACAAGCTGTCAGTCCTCTACAGGTGAGAATTAGGAGTCGACTGCCGTCTTCCAACCAAATATATCCTCCCTAACTCTTATCCCCTTATTCATTCTATTTTCTTCCTCTTCGATTACTCTACCCAATCCGAAACCCCAATCCATCTTCGTTCCTCTCATTTTCAACCCTCCGACTCCCGACACCAGTCATCCCACTTCCGACGTCCCTCCGCATCATGTCTACCTCTACATAATCCCTTATCTCTGGCCATACAATAGGCCTAAGACAACGCTCCTCTCCATCACATCCTCCCGGAGCACCACCCATTTTCTTTCGTTGCACGGTTACAATAAGGCCAAGCCTTCAAGGCATGAGCCTCACCCTTACTTGCAGGTACATCATGAGAATGAAGTACCAACCGAAGAACTTCTTCGACAAAGCCTCTTTGTCACACGCTGGAGATCAGAGAGAGGCATCACCTTCATTTTGACTACCTTCCTCTGCAGAAGCTGTGTCATGTCCTCTTACAAATATCCACGTGATCTTTCTTCCAGTACAAGGTTTGCCAGCTTGGGAAGCATTACCGTTCTTCATTCCATCTCGTCAGAGTCGGAATAGTTCCTGGTTGTTTCAGCTCTTTCACTTAGATATTTGGGGCCCGAATCATGTCCCTGATCTCTAGGGACAGTTTTTAATCTGGTTGCTGTTGATGACTATTCTAGACATTTTTGGGTTTTCTTGTTAAAGAATAAGTCTGAGGCAGACCACTAAGTCATTTATTAATGAGATAATGAATATTTTTCTACTACTGCCAAGTATTTGCGTTCTGATAATGTCTTATAGTTTTGCACTTTATAACTATCCGTGTTTCTCAGGTCACTTGGCATTGTACACCAGACCTCGTGTGCTTATGCATCTCAATCAAACGACATTGTCGAACACAAACATCCTCATTTACTCGATGTGACCAGAACCCTTTTGATTTAGAGTCGTGCTCCTCACTCTTATTGGGGTGATGTGGTTCTCATTGCATGCTACTTAGTGAACCGTATATCATCCTCTGTTTTAAGAGAAAAGCTTCCTGTCTCGATTGCATTTCCCGAGAAGGATATGTTCTCCTTTACACCCCATGTATTTGGATTTGTGGCCTTTGTTCACAATCTTTCGCCCGGTCATGACAAGCTCTCCCCCAGAGCTGTCAAGCGTGTCTTTGTTGGCTACTCTCATACCCAGAAAGGGTATCGTTGCTTTGATTTGCTTCGACATAAATACCTTGTCAGTACTGATGTTACATTATTTGAGTTTTTTTTATATTTTTCTCCTACAGGTGACACACTGGTCCCATCTGACTCTGATGAGAAGGTCTACATCCCTCCGCCTCCTACATCTCTACCACCTCTTGCACCTGCTCTACTACCTCCATCACCTCCCTTACCACCACCAACATCGTTGCCTCCACCACCATCTCCAACTCCTACACCTGCTCCTATGGCTATCCCTGGACCACCGCCCACCTTGGCTTAGTTTTTGCCACGTACGTTTACTCGCGGGTCTCACTCTGTTCTCCGTGCTCACATGTCTTCCCCCATCATCCAACATGCCTCAAGTATATAATGAGCATATTATTTCTACTGATGGCACTACTAAGTTGTCTATGGAGTAGGATTCCTTACAAGATGAGCAGGTACACTCTCAAGAGGGAAACTTATAGGTTCAGGAGATGACATATGATCTCGATGTGCCTATTGCTCTGTGAAAGCAGAGACGTACTTGTGCTTCATATCCTCTTGCAGCCCAAGTTTCTTTGAGCATACATTCATAGGATTTCAGGAAATTTACCATGGCAATGCCAACCATAGAGATACCACAGACATATCAGGAGGCCATTCAGGACAGTCAGTGGCCTCTTGCCATGGAGGAGGAGATGGCTGCGCTATAGTCGTATGACACTTGGAGCCTTGTTTCAACTCTAATTGGCGCATCCATTGTTGGGTGCAAGTGGGTGTTCACGGTGAATCACTGAGTAGATGACATTGTAGATCGCTACAAGGCGAGACTTGTGGCTCGTGGGTTCACTCAGACATATGGATTTGACTATCATGAGACATTCTCTCCAGTGGCCATGCATTCTACTCTGCGTATACTTCTATCTGTTGTTGGTGACTTATAAAATGAGGTTTACATGCAACAACCACATGGGTTCACTGCTGAGGGGGAGTATCAGCTAGCAAGCTTCACATGGCGATCAATAACCTTAAGTAGAGTCCGAAAGCATAGTTCTAGAAGCTATCGGACTTTATAGAGCAATAAGAGTTTGTGAGATCGACTGTCGACCATTTATTGTTTGTTCATAAGACTCGGAGAGGTACATTTACCATACTTGTTTACGTTGATGATATCATTGTTATAGGGGATGATGAGCAGGACATCCAGGCGGCTAAAGATTTCCTAGGTTAGCAGTTTGTTACCAAGGACCTTAGTAGCCTATGTTACTTCCTTGGACTGAAGTTCAACAGGAACCATCGAGGTCTTATGATGACATAGAGGAAGTACGTTACGAATCTTCTCTCTGAGATAGGCATGTCATATTGCAAGCTTGCCACTACTCATATGAACCTGAGTATGAAGCTTTATGATGATGACACTGATGAGGTGGATAAAAGAAGGTAGAAGGAGCTTGGTGGGAAGATTCTTTATGTGACTATCACTTGGACAAATATATCGTTTACAGTAAGCGAAGTGAGTCAATTTATGGGGTAGCTTAGATAAACAAATATGGATGCAGTCCATATGATTCTGTGGTATTTGATTGCCTTACCTGGAACTGGTCTCCTATTTAGTAGAGGTACATCCCTTGCAGTTATAGCTTATGCAGATGCAGATTATGCAGGATGTTCCAAAGACATGAAGTCTACTTCTGACTTTGTAGTGTTCATAGGAAATTCCTTGGTGTCATGGAAGAACAAGAAGCAGACTGTGGTTGCCATATTTAGTGCATAATCAGAATATAGGGTCATGGTGCAAGCTAATACATACATGATGTGGGTCAGATATGTTCTTACTGGCCTGACTATTGAGGTACCTCTTCCCATGCACCTCCAATAGTGCCCTCCTTCCCAAACAACAATCCTGCACCTGGAGATGACTTAAGATACCTTAGTATCATATGTATAGCATCCATGTGTACCTGACGAGGTTGCTCCATGAACTGGCTCACTTTATTTACTGCAAATGAAATATACAGTCAGGTAATAGTAAGATAAAGGAGCCTCCCTACCAGTTCCTTGTATCTCCTCCTGTCAACCTCCTCGGTATCATCATCATGCATCTTCATGCTTGGATCCATGGGTGTAGAAGTAGGTCGACATCCAAGCATACCTGTATCACTTAGCAAGTCAGTGACATATTTTCCCTGAGTCATCACAAGTCCTTGTTCATTTCTAGCAAACTCCAATCTCAGGAAAAATCTAAGTACTAGATACTTGGTAATGAATTCACGGCCCAAGAATTCTTTTGCTCTTTTATTTCCTGCATATAATCTCCTGTAATAAGTATATCGTCAACATATACCATAATGACAGTCGTACCTCTGAGAGTCCTCTGTACAAAGAGAATGATCTGCATTCGACCTTTTGAACCCTTGCTTCTCAAACAAATCTGAGAGCTTCTGGAATCAAGCTCTCGGGCTCTGCTTTCGGACATAGATTGCCTTATGAAGTCTGCATACCTGTACACACTCCCCCTCAGCAGTTAACCCAGGTGGCTGCTGCATGTAGACTTCCTCATAAAGATCACCATATAAATTTTTGACATCCAATTGAAACAGAGGTCAATCTCGAATCATGGAAATAGATAAAAGAATCCGTAAGGTAGAATGATGAGCAACATGAGAAAACTTGTCAAGATAATCTACCCCACTCATCTGAGTAAAACCACGAGCAACCAGTCAAGACTTGAACCTATCAATATTGCCATCTGCATTTTGCTTCACCGTAAAAACCCACTTGCAACTCACAATAGATGCCCCAGTAGGAGCTGGAACAAGGCTCCAAATACCTCTCGACTGAAGGACAACCATCTCTTCCTCCATAGTCAGACACCATCTACTATCAGCTAATGCCTCCTGGCAAGTCCGTGGAATGTTCACAACGGATAAAGCAACTACAAACCTTCTGAAGTCTCCTGTCAGATGCTCAAAGGTAACATGAGAGGCAATTAGATATGAAGTACATGACCTCTTCTGCTTTCTTAGCGCAATAGGCAAATCAAGTTCTGCATCAACTGTACCACCATCCGTGTCATCCCCTACCTGCTCTTGCTGAGAAATGCCATTAGTACCTGTTATAAAATATGAAGCGGAAGCGAAAACATGGATAAAGATAAAGAAACAAGAAAGACAGCGGGATTTAACATGGAACCCTACTCCGTGAGGAGCGGGATGAAACCACGGGAGAAGCCCTCAAAGGGGCATATGCTTCATTGCTTTTCTCCATGAGTACAGGAGGTCTGGGGCTCCTTATATAGCCTTCCCAGAGCCTCCAAGTCCCACCACTGGTCCGTATGGGACTAAACACTGGATGGGGTAAATGGATCTTCTCCAGGATCCATTTACCCTGCTACAACACAATAGGCGCATACAACTTATACTCCAACACTCCCCCTCAAGCTGGAGCATGCAATGCTCAGCTTGGACAAACAGAAAGAAACTCAACTCAACGCTACAGGACACTACGGACAATATCAACCCAACGCGCACATGCTGCAGTTGAGGACGTTGCTTCTCATGCCGTGCAGGTGAGGAGGACGAACGGGCTAGAGTGTGAGTCAACTGAAGACTCGGAATCTGACCATCGAGTCTGAACTTGCGCCTGAAATCTCCTCGTCGGAGAACTGGGTCTCTCCCATCTGGCTCAGAGAATGGTGCACTGCTCTGGTGTACCTATGATACCACATGAAAACCCTTGCCAACATATGGCATAAGGAATGGTCCACTGCTCTGGAGTCCCTATGGCTCACATGAAAACTCTGGCCGAACAACAACAAGAATGATGGGGACCTCTGACAATGATGGCAACATATGCTCATCTGACAATGACCGCACACTTGTGTGTGTCTGAAACTGGACTCGGAAGACAATTGTCAAGTCTGAAACTGGATCTGTAGAGTCTGAAAATCTGGACGGTCTGACGAATCTCTGAATCTGGAAGAAGACCTGTGACTCTACATATACACCCCCTTTCTCCCATACTTGTCGGAAAACATGGACGTCGATCAAGTTGGGAGAAGACAACAATGATGGGGACAAACAAGACCACTTAACCGATCACAACTTTCTCGGCTTCTCAAAACATAGATATTCAAAAATCATTGCGGCTTTTCATTTCATTTTTTTTAATAAGCCGTTTTTTTTGAAAACATTTTTTTTCAAAACCATTTCACCTTTTTTTTTGCAATTTTTTTTAAATGCATACGGCTCTTCTTTGTATGCGACTCTTTCAAAGATTTTTTTTACCATGCGTACGGCTTTTTCTTGTACGCGCCTTTTTCACAATTTTTTTTAAGGCAAACACAATTTTTTTTAAAAAAAACATACACAGCCTACTTGGGCTATTACCACCCCTCCCTTTTTTTTCCTTTTTTTTCCTTTTTTTATGGCCTTTCTTTCTCTCCTTTTTTTTCTATCCCACCTGGGCTCACAAGCAAATAACTCCATAATTTGTTTTTAAACAAAGAGGGCCATCGGGCTCTTTATTTTCTTCGCATTGCTAGGGTTCCCCAGTGAGACCCTCTTGTGTGCGTCGCCGCCAAAGGTCGAAGGGGAGGAGGCGCTCCTGCTAGGGTTGCGTGCCCTGTGTGCATCGTGAGTAAGGGCTTGCGCGATCACCGCCAAAGGATTGGAGCTGCGCAGGAAAGGTCGCACAACCTGGAGACCTGCAGGAGGCTGCTGCTGCCTATTGCGCCGCCCGAGATGCAGCGCCACCTTGGAGACGATGAGGAGCCGCGATGGCATCTCGCGAAGTGCAGCAGGAGGAACTTCGGGAGCAGGAAGGGCTCCGCCTGGAGGGGCGACATCAGCGCTGCCTGGATACGTCGCGGCTGGGGTTTGCGTCGCGCCCGGGGGAGAATTGCGCGCCTGGGGTTGGCGGCGCGAGGCGAGAATGGAGATGCGTCTTTCCCGTACACCGCGAGGCGCCGTTGATGGAGATCTATCTGGAGCGGAAGTGCGGCGCCGCCTTGCGCGGTTGATCACACGTAATCCCTCGCACCGCCTGGAGGGATGACCTGGAGTGAGGAGGTTGAGGCAGCACCGCCAGGATGTTTGACGACCAGAAGGTCTTCACCGAAGAGGCCTAGCAGCGCTAGAAACTGCGGCTGCACGTAAAGGTTGGATCTGCCCAAACACTTGACTGGAACCATAACCTCTTGGAGAGACGAGATATTAGGGTTTCGTTCTGAAACCCTAGAATGAAATCCGAACCTGATGACTTGAATAATACTCCTCCAATAAACAATCGAAGAACTGAATAATCGAATCTCAAAAAAAACTTTCAAGAACAAATCCTCGAGAATCGAACCCGCTCTGATACCATGTTACACTCATTAGAATTAATGTTATCATAACAAACCTGGGGCATGCTTGGTGATTGACCATGATCATGAGCAGGGGCTGGCCATCGACTGGAGTGGTGTGGTAGAGGAGGAACCAAAAAAATGGAAGGTGGTGCAGTGGTGGGGATGGTGTTGGAGGTGTAGGAGCTTACCGTGGTGCATACATGGGTGGATGAGGAATATAGATTTCATCACTTGTGTTTGATGGTACCAACTTGTCACCTGTAGGAGAGAAAAACATGACTGACTCAAAAAACGTGACATCTGCACTGACATAGTATCTTCGATGTAACAGATCATAGCAACGATACCCCTTTTGAGTCTTAGAATACCCGACAAAAACACATTTGAGAGCCCTAGGAGAGAGCTTGTCAATCCCTGGAGACAATTGGTGAACAAATGCAATGGACCCAAAGACACGAGGAGTAAGGGAGAAGTACAACTCGTTGTCAGGAATGACAAGGGCGAAAGGTATCTTCTCCCCCAACACAGACGAGGGCATGCGGTTAATGAGGTAACATGCAGTGAGAACCGCATCACCCCAGAATGTGTGCGGAGCACAATTATGGATGAGAAGGTACGAGCGACATCAAGAAGGTGGCAGTGTTTTCTCTGTGACACCATTCTGTTGGGACGTGTAGGCACAAGATGTTTAATGAAGAATGTCATGGGACGAAAGAAATCGAGATAATGTTTGAGTACATAATTCAAGGGCATTATCAGTTGTAAATCCCCGAGGATCCGGGTATCCGTTTACAACATTTTCGCGACATTTCATTCGCATTAGATCGCATAAGTTACGGAAAAAGCAGGGAAATTTTTCGCTGCTGCTATATTTGCATATGACATTCACATTCTTTTTGTAAACCATAAAGACCGGAAGAACAAGTGTCACCACCACCATTTCATAATTTTCATATAATTACATCATGTACAAGAAGTCTGCTAGTACATACAATATTCTCAAAATCTGGCATAGAAGAGAAAGCATTTACATCATAAAGTGAACCAAAAACTGTAAACATAACATACCGTCTGGTATACACACGGTCTCCTGAAGTCATGTATAGCTACTGAGCAGCAGGCTATTTGCCTGCCAAAATATGTTAGGAAAGAAAAGGCGTCAGCGGGCGCTGGTACCTCATCTTGTGTACCACTGAATTTATGCAGTCTACTCAGTGCCAGAATATCAAGATAATTGTAATGAAAGAATATCTAATGTTGCCATGTATATAATTATATGTATATTTTAATTATGGAACATTAACTCCCAGTCAGACAATCAAAATAGATGGGAAATCCGTTAGTCAAGTTTATTAAAAACGTATTTGCTAAGAGGACTTGAGAGTGTCTCAATCATTCTGAGATATCTTCTTAGCCCGACTCCTAACTGGTGAGCCTAAATTTATGTACCCCAGATTACCCTCCCCCAATACATAAGACTCAAGAAATGGTTTAGGAAGAGGATCAAGAACAAATCATCATGCATGGCAGCGAAAGTGGGGGTTGAAGGTACCTTTGATCTTCCAAAGTTTGGAGACTAAATTTGCAAAGGCATGCAGTGGCCACCTGCTGCCCCTGGAATTTGTACCTGCAGTTTTACTGAGCCAAACTGCAACACTGAGTGGAGAGAATGCTCGATTTTTCCCCTTTGTTGGAGAGTTTGGAAAAAAAAAGAACTTATGGGAGAGATGAAGAAAGAAGAGGGAGTTAAAGACCTAACTTTGGAATTAATAGGAGATATAGAAGAGGGACTGTACCTTTATTTTAAACTAAAATGGAGATGACAACATGCAAATCTGGAAATTCAGAAGTCAGAACAGCAGCTCCATGCTGTTCTTGAAGAAAATCAATGGGGATTTTATGAGAGAAATGAGAGAGATGAAAGGGAGAGGAAGGGAAAGGAGGCCTCGGATGCTTCTTATAGGGAAATAGGGAGAGAGGAATAAGGAGAGGGAGGTTCTGGGAACCTTCCTCCTGTTTTTTTAATATATATTATTTTTTTACTGTAACGCAGCACTGCGCTATGCAGTCTGTAACAGTATTTTTTATATTTTTTTAAAACCAACCTTATTTTGATATATTTCAGGTTGACCGTAATCGCGCATCAAGCATGGAATTTCGGCGTGAAGAATTTCGTTTCAATCGTCTCAGAATGACGATCGATATGAGTATAATATTGATATATTTCCGATCGGATTTTGATCCCCAAAATTTTCGAGATATGATTTCGCTTTGGGTTTAAATTTTGTGGTTTTAAAATATCAAACGACCTCCGATTGACAAACAGTTGATTTCGTTGGTCTACTTTCGTCGAATCGGATTTTTAGGTGGTCTCGATTCGTTTCGCGGATTTTGATTTTGCATCGCGGCTTTTCCGCGGCACGCATTACAATGCGACCGATTTTTGGTCGATTTCGCCCGAACGACTTTTGATTCACAACCAATTGATCGTTTTAGTTAATCTAATTTGCCAGATATCTTTATTGAATTAATTGGAGCCTAATCGGGTCGGGTTCGGGTTTGTGCGGACTCCGGGTGTTACATCAGTTCGCACAATTTTGACAGAAATCGAAAAAACATTCAGCACTTCTTTAATAAAATTCATAATAGTGTTGCCCGCTTCAGATTTATTCTTTAACAGGAAGACCCAAGACAAACGATTAAAATCATCCGCAACAACTAAGTAGAACCTGTGTCCCTGATGATCGGGAACACGACTTGGACCCCAAATATCAAGATGGAAAAACTCAAAAGGAGAGCTACTGCTCCGACTCTGATGACTAGGGAAGACAGACTGATGATGCTTCTCTAACTGACAAGCTTCATAATTAAACGACGAGCGGGGTGAAATTTGAGGAAGGACTTGACACAATTTCTGAAATGGAGGATGACCGAAGTGCAGATGTCATAGATAAGGAGAGACAGGTCCAGTGGAATGAGATGATGCTCCAACATAAGGTGTACTGACCAATCGATACAACCTGCCTTGCTCACGGCCATGCCCAATCACGTTGCTCGTGAGAATGTCCTGAAACACAAGAGATGATGGGTCAAATATCGCTCAACAATGTAAATCCTTAGTAATCTGACTTATTGACAGTAAATTCATTGAGAAATTAGGAGCATGAAGAACATTCTGCAACTGCATATAAGGTGTTAAGGCAATCTATCCCTGTCATGTTATGGGAGAATGAGTCTCATATGCTATGACGACTGTCCTTCCTGGGGAAACTTGCTTGTAGGATGTAAGTTGGTGTCTATCTCCACACAAATGATGTGTGGCACCGGAATCTACAGTCCATTATGAGGTACCTGAACCCTGGTAGAAAGTAGAAGTATGAGTGCTACCTGAGGTACTAGCTTCTGCAGTAGCAACAACGTCCAAGTTGCTCTCTGAAACATGTGAAGGAGTACTGGTTGGAGGAATTATATCTCACAATCGAGGCACAAGGTCATCATATCGTGGATCTACTGCATGTGTAGCGTCCTGATGCTGAATCTGTTCTGATGCACGGGAAGATGCTGGGAAACCGTGCCTGAAGTAGCATGTCTCTTCTGTATGACTAGTTCGATGACAGTAAGTACACTGTGATCCACGACTAGGACCACCCCTACCACGTGACCCTCGTCCACGAAACTGAGATGGATTGCCTCATCCGCGAGAGGCCGCCATAGCAGACGAATTTGGCACAGTAGCCAGGCTCGAGACATTGATTCGGCTCAATCTCCGAAAAACCTCCTCCATGGGAGGAATGGTAGCATCCGTCAGAATCTGAGATGAAGCAACCTCATACTGTGAGTCAAGAGAGGCTAGAAAGACTCCTACCATCGTGGCATTCTGATATGTCTTCAACTGCTTTGGAGTAGTTGTGAGAGGCATGAAGTTATGAAGCCTCTCAAACATTCCCCGCAATGCAATGTAGTGAGCATGCAAGGGTCGACCATTTTGCTTTATCGTGAAGATATCATGCTAAAGTTGTAGGATTTTTGTCTCGTTCTTGGCTTGAGAATACGTGGCAACAAGAATATCCCACATGGATTTGGCTGTGGGTTGGTGCAGGACATCGTTAGCAATGTCTGGAATTCGAGTACCAGACAACCAGACCTGAGCATACGCGTCATCAGCCTCCCATGAGGCATACAACCATGTCTTCTCCATTGGCTCGTCCTCGGTAAGAATATGTTTCTTACCTATCGATTTTATTAGACTCATGACTGTATGGCCTATAACTCGTAGTTGGATCCATCCATCTTCACAATAGGTGCAGGACCTCTGAAGTCGCCTGTAGTGGGGATCTCTACCTTGCTATCTGACATTGTGACTGGAGAGAACCAGGGTTGTAGACAAGATTAACCTTGTTCTACACTGACATGATGAGGTTTGGTTGCATGCATAGACTTTACACAACCAAACCCATCAACCTGTAAGCGCGGACGAGGGGCCCATTAGGTAGATAACAGTCGAACCCTAGGGGCGATGGGACCCTAGGGCATGGGAGGCAGCACGAGACCCTAGGGGCAAGAGGACCCTAGGGCACGAGAGGCCTAGGGGCGGTGCGTGGGGTGCGAAGTCGAAGGGAGGGCGCGCAACCGAAGGGAGGGGGCACACATCCGAAAGAAGGGGGGGATGCAATCGAAGGGAGGGCGGTGCGCGAGGGAGGGGCGCGACACGAGGTTTGAAGGTGGAGGGTTAGGTTTAGGGTTTGGTACGAGAGCTCCGGTCTAGGATCACCGCTCTGAAACCATGTGGGGAAAAGTAAGAGTTGTGTTTATTCTTGAGTCCTGGACTCTCTTATATAGGGAAAGACCTATGGGCAAATTACATACGATAGACAAATGAAAAGAGAAATAGATAAAAGATACAAGAACATAAAATAAACTTCTACAGTTTCCACAATAACAGTTCATTCCTTTGCACATGGAGTACTTGTAAAAACATGTTTGTCTGAATCCTGTGATTGTTCAGTTTGTTATTTCTCTAATTCAAATATAATGTATAACATGTACATGTACACAACTCTATACTGTATGCAAAACTTATTTTATGCTAGTACACCATGATCAAATACTAATATACCTAAAGCATTTAAGTGAATATTGTCTAGCCATTTATGCTTACAAATTTGAGCATTTCTACTATTTTATAAAGGTCCCACTCACCTATGAAAGGACCCATAAGCTACTCTAAATATCACAACTCAACTAGTCATTCTCCAGTGAGTTCTTAGCTTTAACGTATATCATCTTCATAGCTCCGATCTTGAATAACTCTGACTCCGGTTAAGCCTCATTTACCTTTGTCGAGGTTTACGTTATGTCATGATGTACTGTTACGTATTTCTTATTTATCTCATGCGCGTCTATGTAATTTACCCAAGGGTTTTCTCTCTATATAAGAGACCCGAGGGCTCTATGGAATAACATAGAAGAGTATTATTGACTTTGACATGGTATCAGAGCCAAAACCCTAATCTAGGGTTTCTCTCCACCCGCCCCCCTCTTTGGCCGCCTCCACCACCCTTCCGCCCCCAACCCGCCGGCCCCAGACCACCGCCCCTACCCTTCTGCCACCAGCCCGCAGCCTCCAGCCTGCCGCCCCCAACCTCTCGCAGAGGCCCTGCAGCCCCAAGCCTCCCGCCGAGGCCCCACCGTCCCCGGCCTCCCACCGAGGTCCCCGCCTCCCGCCGCAGCTCCAGTCTCCCGCCGCCGTTCTCTACAGCTGCAGAGGTTCCCAGCCTTCTCGCGGTGCTCCTTCTCCGGTCGGCGTCGATTCAACGATGGGTTCAAGTGCATAAAGTCTATATATGCACTTGAATCCAAAGGGGTCTTTGTAGACGCCACTTCTTTTGTCTATCATCCCTAAGTTGTCTTCTCTGGCGATATGTCAGAACAGAAGATTGATATGCCCGCCATAGGTGCCTTTAAAGGTTCGGCACCAATAGTCAAAATGGACGGGACGAACTACGAACTCTGGGCTATGCAGTTCCTGAGTCTTATGAAGTCATGTGGTAACAAGCATATTCTTTCTGAAGATGAGCCGCCAGAGAAGACGGGGATATATGCCTCATGGGAGGCTGATGATGCCTATGCCAAGGTCTGGCTGTCAGGGAGCTCACGATGGAGATTGCCAATGACGTACTCCATCAACCCACCGCCAAGGCGATGTGGGATATTCTGGCTACGACATATTCTCAAGTGAGGAATGAGACGAAGATGCTGCAGTTGCAGCATGATATTTTCACCACGAAGCAAAATGGTCGGCCTCTTCATTCTCTGTATACGTCCCTACGTGGGATGTTCGAGAAATTATACAACACCATTCCGCTCACAGCCACCCCCGAGCAGCAGAAGACGTTTCGCAATGCTACTATGGTAGGGGTTCTACTTGCTGCCCTTGATCCGGAATACGAGGCAACCCGCTCTCAGATCCTCGCTGATGCTACTATTCCTCCAATGGAGGAAGTCTACTGGAGGCTTAGTCGGATCTCTGTTCCTTCTAGTGCAGCGACTCCATCTCCGTCAGCAATGGCGATCTCTAGGGGACGAGGTAGTTCGTCTTCTTTTCGTGGCCGAGGAGGTAGAGGACGTGGCCGAGGAGGTCGTGTGAGTTCAACATGCTCATTTTGTCGTCGCACTGGTCATTCCGAAGATACATGCTTTTCCAAGCATGGTTTTCCTCCTTCTGCACGTGTAGCTGATCATGTTCAGGCACCGCCAGCCTCTACTCCAGATCACAGGTTCGAGGAGCTAGTGGCACGGCTTCGAGACATTATGCCACAGACATCATCAGAGGATGCTGATACATCCGACGTTGCCGCTTCTGTGTCAGCTAGTACATCTGCTACTGCCAGTACCTCAGGCAGTACTTCTGCCTCCTATCATAACCATGATCTCTCAGGTTGGATTGTTGACTCTGGAGCCACCCATCATCTCTGCCGTGATAGAGATAACCTGCAGTCCTACAGAGCTATTCAGTCTGGTCACTCTGTACTCATAGCTGATGGCACTCATTCCCCTATTGTCAGTCAGGGGGAGACTGTTTTGTTTCCCTCCATGCACTTACAGAATGTTCTACATGCACCGGAGTTCTCCATGAATTTATTATCAATTAGTCAATTTACAAAAGATTTGCACTGTCGTGCTATATTTGACCCATCTTCTGTCATTTTTCAGGACATACTAACGGGTAGGGTGATTGGCTGTGGTTCTGAGCACAATGGCCTCTATCGTCTAGTACGGAACTCCTACGCTGGCGTATCACTACACTCTCAGGGATCCGTTTCTCCATATACATGGCATCTTCGCTTTGGTCGCCTGCCGCTCCAGAAAACGCGTCACCTCCTGCCTTAGATCTCTCCGAATTCGTCATTTCTTTGTGAAGCATGTCAGTTAGGGAAGCACCATCGTTCTAGCTTCCCTAGTCGTCAGGGTCGGAGCAGTCGCTCCCCATTTGAGTTATTTCATATAAATATTTGGGGTCCGAGTCGTGTCCCTGATCATCAGGGGCACAAGTTTTATCTTGTTGTGGTTGATGATTTCTCTCGAGTGTCTTGGACTTTTCTTCTTAAAAATAAATCTGAAGCAGGAAGTGTTATCAAATCTTATCAATGAAGTGCAAAATGTTTTTTCGTCTACTGTTAAGTATGTGCGTACTGATAACGCATTGGAGTTCTGCACTCGTTCTCTTGCTCGATTTCTTTCCTCTAAGGGCATTATCCACCAAACCACATGCGCGTACACATCTCAACAAAATGGTGTTGCGGAACGGAAACATCGACACTTTCTTGATATTGCTCGCACATTACTTATTCAGAGTTGTGCACCATTAGCCTTCTGGGGGGATGCTATACTTACAGCATGCTATCTAGTCAATCGCATGCCTTCTACCGTTCTTGGGGAAAAGGCCCCTATCTCTGTTCTCTTTCCTTTCAAAGATTTGTTTTCACTTACCCCTCGTGTCTTTGGGACTGTTGCTTTTGTTCACCGCTTGTCTCCAGGACTTGACAAGCTCTCTCCTAGAGCTGTTAAGTGTGTGTTTGTGGGCTACTCGAGGACACAGAAAGGATATCGTTGCTATGACCCCATCCATGACAAGTACTATGTGAGTGCTGATGTTACATTCTTTGAACCAGTTATGTACTTCTCTCCTGCAGGTGACAGATTGGTTTCCTCCACATCCACGGATACTAATGTCTATGTGCCCCTACCTCGAAGTCTGGGTCAATCTGAGTCCACTATACCACCACCACCACCACCTCCCATTCTACCATTCCCTAAGTTCTACACAAGGCGGTCAGGGCCTGCTCAAGCTACACGTCAACCATCCAGCACGCCTCAGGTATGTTCTGATGTTATCACTAATGATGGGTTAGATAATGCACCGGTGCAGGAACCTTTGCTACAGGAGGTGGATCCGCCAGTCTGCACAGTGATAGATGATCTTGATCGTCCTATTGCTCATAAGAAGCAGAAAAGACAATGTGCATCATATCCTCTTGCGTCTCAAGTGTCATTTCATCGTCTCACTGGTGATTTCCAGAGATTTGCTGCAGCTGTCTCGTCGGTTGATATCCCACAGACTTATCAAGAAGCCATGAAGATTAATTGCTGGCGTCTAGCTATGGAGGAGGAGATGCGTGCCTTACAGTCTCGAGGGACTTGGTCTCTAGTTCCCATTCCTCCAGGTGCCAATGTAGTGAGTAGCAAGTGGGTGTTTACGGTTAAATATCACGCAGATGGGCGTCTTGACAGTACAAGGCCAGACTTGTCGTACATGGATTTACCCAAACCTATGGGGTAGATTATTTGGATACATTTTCACCAGTGGCTCGACACTCCACTCTTCGCATTCTCCTATCTGTTGCTGTGGTAGGTGACTGGACCATTTTTCAACTTGATGTCAAGAATGCATTCTTGTATGGTGATCTACAGGAGGAAGTCTACATGCAGCAACCACTGGGATTTGCTTCTGAGGGGGAGACTCAGATGGTGTGCAGACTTCATAAGGCTATCTATGGCCTTAAACAAAGTCCACGGGCATGGTTCCAGAAGCTTCCCCAGCTGATTGAACGGCAGGGGTTCAAGAGATCAAATGCGGACTATTCATTGTTTATCCAGAAGACTACTTGAGGTATGGTTGTCGTCATGGTATATGTTGATGATATTCTGGTTACAGGAGATGATGCTCAGGGAATTGAGATGACCAAATCTCTTTTGGGAAGTCAATTTATTACGAAGGATCTAGGCACGATACGGTATTTTCTGGGGATAGAGTTTGCAAGAAATGCACAAGGAATGGTAATGACTCAAAGAAAATATGTCACAGACTTGCTAGTTGAAACAGGAATGGTTGGATGCAGACCGTCGAGCGCGCCTATGGACCCAAGCATGAAGCTGTACGACAATGATACCGAAGAGGTGGACAAAAGAAGATACAGAGAGATGGTGTGTAAGCTTCTATACATCACCATAACTCGACCGGATATTGCCTTTGCAGTAAACCGGGTGAGTCAATTTATGGAGCAGCCTAGGCAAGTTCATATGGAAGCCTTGTATATGATATTGAGATATCTGAAGTCTTCCCCAGGCACAGGTTTGTTATTTAGAAAAGATACAGATCTGTCTATTTCAGCTTGTGCAGATGCAGACTATGCCGGATGTCCAAAGGATCGTAAATCTACTTCAGGATTTGCTATCTTCATAGGAAGCTCTTTGGTTTCTTGGAAAAGCAAGAAACAGACTGTTGTGGCCAGATCCAGTGCTGAATCCGAATACAGAGCCATGGCACAAGCAAGCGCAGAAATGATGTGGGTTCGAGCGGTCTTAGAAGATTTGAATGTAAATGTCTCCTTACCCATGAATCTTCAATGTGACAACCGGGCAGCATTGTTCATTGCCAATAATCCAGCTTTTCATGAAAGAACAAAGCACATCGAGGTAGATTGTCACTATACTAGAGACATGATCCAGAAGGGCTTGATTTCCACTTCACACGTCAGTTCAGAGGACCAGACTGCTGATATATTTACCAAGCCAATGCTCAGAGGACCTTTCCAGAGATGTTCTTCCAAGCTGAGCATGATTGATATGTATGCTCCATCTTGAGGGGGAGTGTAGAGGTTTACGTTATGTCATGATGTACTGTTACGTATTTCTTATTTATCTCATGTACGTCTATGTAATTTACCCAAGGGTTTTCTCTCTATATAAGAGACCTGGGGGCTCTATGGAATAACGTAGAAGAGTATTATTGACTTTGACAACCTTCAACTCCAGTTTGTTCGGTTTGCATTTCGATTTTTCTCTTATTTTGAAGGCTCTATTGGATTGCACGTTTTATTTCTATTTTCTAAGAGGAGTTCCGAGTGAATACCTTTCTTGCTAAGCAGGTGAGCCGTTGATGAGATGAGTGGCCAATTTGTAATACGGCTTGGACCACACCAAAAATAGTTCTTTAATGGATTGCTCATACTAGGTAGATCAAAACTTAGGCATGCGGCATAATAATTTGGTAGGTGGAGCTGTATAAATTGCTTTGTTTTGTGTTTTTTTTCTATGGTTGTTTGGCTCATTTAGTTAGATTTAAAGTAATGCTTAGCATTATTTATTGGCTCTCTTCTAGTGCATCCTCAGAACAGCATTGGAGGAATAAAATATAATTGTCATTCTTATATAGACAGAAAAAGGATCTACATTGGGTTTTATCGTTCAAGAGAGGAAATCTCTTGTTTTCATTTCAAGTTAGGCCACCTTGATGATTTCTTGGAGAAGAGGGTGTCTCTTTTGCTGGAGAAAACTATTTCATATAGGGCTACAATGAAGTTCCTTTTTTGCTCCTTATCTTACACATGATTAAGCTGTTGGAGTACATCGAAGGGGAGGTGCCTGGTGCATGCTTTTGGCGAATGACATTATTTTTGCCCTTAATGTGGTATCACATGGAAATTTGAATACATGTGGAAGTAATAAGAATTTAGGACTACTTGACAATCTTGTCTATAAAAATCGGATTTAGACGTTGGTCATTAAATTATAAATGAAAGTTAAGTGGTCATTGAAATAAAGATGGAACTAATGTTAATATTAGAGCACAATGCAATCTGGAGAAATACGTTAGTTTGAGTACTTGATTTTATTTATTTTCTGGGACATGACTTGATAAATATTTTGCAAATATAATTACTACAGATCTGTTTGAAATGGAGAGAAGTTTGAAGTTTTCTTAATATTGTCTTCAGGAGTTATAGAAGAAATTTCTGACCTATAGTATCAAAGGACAATATGCTGTAGATGATTATGGGCATTTTTTAAATGCTGACTTTTTTTATCAGAGTTGGATAATTACATTATTTAATAATCTTGGGACATACTGGGATTTTTTTGATAATTTAAATAGTGTGAAATTTTTACACTGGTAATGCTTCAATGTGTATTGATGGATTGTTTGATTCTATGATCCTAATGTAATTTTTTATGCAGGTCATCCGTGGATGTTAGTTGATGGTGTTGCTCCTGATAAACCTCTCGATTCAGCTGTTTTAACTCGTTTGAAACAATTCTCTGCAATGAACAAACTCAAGAAAATGGCCCTCAGGGTATGTACATTGGTTCAATTTTTTCATTTTAGTTGTTGATTTTATGAATTTAGGGTCATTGCAAACTTAACAGTTCTGTTTGCATAGTGTACTCCCTTTTGAAATGTACTTCAAAGTATAATAACATGTTCGCACAAAAAAATTGATCCACCTTAAATTTAACTCTTGCTTCCAATATGTAATTTAGGATTTCTCTTCCGTCAGACATCCTAGGTTTAGAGAGAGATATGCTGGTTACTCCAGGAAGGGGAAGAGATGTGGTGCTAAATGGGGGCCCCTCCTAGATTATGGTTCTTTGAAATGCAAAACCTTTCACCTCAATGTTGTTGATCACTATATGATAAAAGGAAACAAAACTCATACAATGGTACTCTCGTAGAGACAAAAACCTTAAAAAAGTCTATTATTGGAGGTTTTTCCTACGAGTGGTGTTGCGGGTTCACCTTGCAGTGAAAAACTTCATGCTTGCTACTTGGTAATGGTGACCTCCCAACGATGTGGGAAGTGGCCGACATGGTGGGTAGTTTACTGAGAAATTAAGAAAGTGGTGGAGACAATTGGACCATGGTGGAGGGGATTTTCTCTGTAAAGAAAGCTTAGAAAGTTCTAAATGCCTCCTATGTGTTTAATCCTGATACTATTACAATAGGATTATTTGGGGTTTGAAGGTTCCTCTATGTAGGAAGATTTTTCTACGATTGCTACTTGGGGAGCATGTGATGATTATGACTCATCACGTGTAGATTTTTTTTTGAGGCAAAAAGGGGGGAACATACAAGGATATTCGACCTAAATATATTAAATCAAATGAGAAATACCCAAGTTACCTTACAGGAGTCATGACTCAAGGAGAATCCTAACATGGGAAACTACATTTCAATATAAAAACGATCCAAGCAAAAAACTACACCATTTCTGGAAGTCCAAATCGCCTAAATCACCGCTAAAGGAAGGGACACCTCCTTAGTAGGACAAAATCTTGAAGGATTGAATCTTTAAAGGCAAGTAGGGTTTTAGGCATTCATCCAATTGATCTCGAGATTCTACCCTACACATCTTGTCTTTTGATAACTAGAAAATAGATGATCCATTGACTCCAAAGCTTCATCTCACCTGCTAGGTTTCTATATCATGTAGGATATGCAAACTCGGGATCGGTAAAAGTAGCATGCTTTCACATCTCTGCTGGGATGCCATATGATTTGCATCCAAGAATACCTGCCTCTGTAAGAATGTCCAGACAATCCTTTCGCTATGATAAGTGTAATCCCTCCGTAGTATATATCACCTCAATGCTAAGAAAGTACCCGAGTTAACCAAAATACTTGGTAACGAATACCTTCTGGAGGAAGGCCTTGGTCTCGTTAATGCATGCTTCACCATCACCTCTTTCCACTATATCATCATCATCATAAATAGCCAGTATCATGATGCTGGCAAATTGTCATTTGACGAACACTTTTTTGAAGTAGATAGGGGTGGTATCCCAAGTTGGGACCCACCTCAAAATTTGTTGCAGGAAAAACTTACACTACATGTTATATTGCATATTATTCATCTAGGCCGAATGCAAGGCCCTACAATGTTGCGCAACATTCTTCGAGTAAAAGGATTGATGATGGAAGATGGTATGATTTCTCCCACACCAAATTGCCCAGAGAAGCGCGAAAGGATATCATCTATCCTCATTTGAATTGCCACGACCAATCTAATATAGTTCCAGAAGTGCATGCTATAATCCACGTTAATCCATGCAATTCTCGTCAGTCTCCAGGTTTGCATGGAGAAAGGGCATGTAAAGAATAGATGTTCCAAATCCTCTATTTCCAAGCCGCATCTGTCACATAAGACGTCCCCTGTGTAAGATCCTACCTCGTCGCTCCTTTGTAAGTACCCTTCCATATCTGAATAGGCATAAAAAATTAATTTGTTGCAGGAGTTTGCTTTTCCATATGATTCTGGTATCAAAATGGATATCATCATCTACTTCAAGCTAACCATCCACGAAAAACCACTGTTGTAAAAGTCGGCCGACTAGGCCGACTAGTCGGCCCGACTAGTCGAGTCGGGGGGGTATCCGACTCGACTAGGCCAAATCGGCCTATAGTCGGGTCGACCCGACTAGTCGCCCGAGTAATCGGCCTAGTCGGCCGACTAGTCGGCCGACTTTTGCATAGAAGTTTTAAACTGTTTGTATATTGTTTTTGTATACTTTTTTATATACTTTTAATTGTTTGTGTTGTTATTACTTAGTCATTATTACTATAAATTCAAATATATATGAAGTGGTTTTATACTTAAAATAATACAAAGATATACCTCCTTTTGCCTTAACATCCTTGTGGACACATGAAAGTACGGTGTAAACTAACAACGTCCTAACAAACATTTAGCATCCATGACTACAACAGATATGTATATGAATTCTTTTACATTATCAAATTATGTCAATAACTACAATATAATTATTACATCTTTTTATTTATCTTTTGTGATTTGTCAATTAGGTTGGTGATTCCTAATTACAATGATTAGTAACATGTGAGTTTGTTGATTAGTAACTTGTGAATTTGGTTAGCTTTGTGTTTGTATGTATTAAAATTGCTAAATTTGTGTATATATATGAGAGTGTATGTATTAAAAATCGATTTATATATTTAAAATAATTAAAAAAAATCAAAACCGACTAATGCCCGACTAAATCCGATTACTCTCCCGACTGCCGATTAATCCTTAGTCAGTGACCCCGCCGACCGAGTACCGACTACCGCTTTCTGCAACCTTGCGAAAAACTGATATGCCTTTATTACAGAGAAACTGCGATCTCCCAAACAAAGTGGTCCCTTCCATGTGAAGGACCTTGCATCTCCGTCAGCTCATTGTGAGTGACAGAAGCTCCTCAAATCTTTGCTCTGATAACTCCGCTATCAAGGAGGGTGCCCAAACACCATTCGTCCACACCATATGTACTGGAATTTCCCTGTTCTCTGCTAGCGCTCTAGGGTATCGATCGCAGAGAGATCCATTACCTGTCCAATCATCAATCCAAAATCTAGTAATTATTTGTTGTCCATCACCGGCCTAGTTTCTCTTTCATCTCGGGTATGATCTTCATAATTCCCTGCCATAGGGAAGAAGGTGCACGAATGGGTATAGTCTGTATGCTAGAAAATAGGAATGCGGAAGTGTATCAGAAATAAAGATGAAACATCACGAAGAACACATGAGTTTACATGGAACCCTACTCCCTAAGGAGCGGGATGAAACCACGGGAGAATGCCTCAAAGGGCTGATAGTCTATTGAACTTTCTCATTAGATACATAGGGTGAGGGGCTTCTTATATAGCCCTCACTGAGTTTCCACATCCCACAGTTGGTAGATGTTGGACTATATACTTGGATGTGGTCAATGGATCCTGGAGGGATCCATTTACCCAATTCCCACATAAGTGACGCATATAACCAATACTCCAAGACTCCCCCTCAAGATGGAGCATGCAATGCTTAGCTTGAACAAACAGAAAGAAATCTCAATTTATAATACAAGACCCTACAAACAGTATCAACCTAACGTGCACAACTGTCGACTGCTATCAAGGACGTTGCTTCTCATGCTGTGCAAGTGAGGAGGACGAATGGGCTGGAGTGTGAGCCAAACTGAATCTCCTCGTCAGAGAGCATGTGCTCTGTACTGCACCTGTCGGAGTGACTGCAACTGAAAATGAGTCTCCACTTAGAGAACTCTGGCCTACCACGACATGTGGGCAATTACTCGATCTTAGAAAGGTCCGAACTGAAAACCCGTGGAGTGCAATCCTCGTCGTAGTCCACGATCGTTGGAGAATGGATTCTGAAGAAGTCTCCTTGTCAGAAAACTGGGTCTCTCCCATCTGGCTCAAAGAATGGTACTCTATTCTTGAGTCCTTACGAAACCAAATGAAAACCCTAGCCCATATGACATAAGGAGTGGGATCTCTACTCCGGAGTCCCTAATAATTACGTGAAAACCCTGACTGAAACATAAAAGATGGGGACCACACAAAAGATGGCAAACATATGCACATCTGAAAAGAAGACCATATGCATGTGCATGTCTGAAATTGAGGACTCAGAATCTGAACGTCGAGTATGGATATCTAAATTATAGAGTCTGGAAAATTTGGCTAGTTTGGAATATGAGATCTGAATCTAGAACAGACCTGTAACTCTACACAATACTCCCCCTTTCTCCCAGATTGTTCGGAATGAAGACATCGACCAAGTTGGGAGAAGACAAATTAAGATGGGGAGAAACAGAACAATAAGCCGATCTCATTTTTTTCGACTTTTCAAATCATTTTTTTAAACATTTTTTAAGCTGTTTCATTTTTTTACAGCTTTTCCTTCCCTTTTTTAATCTTGCGTATGGTTTTTTTGTACGCACTTTTTTTAAACATAAAACACTTGGGCCCATATCTCTCTCCTTTTCTTTAAAAAAATACAACCCACCTTCTGGGTCCTTCCTTTCCCAATTTTTGAAACAGGTCCCCTTGGGCTTCTCTCTCTTTTTTTAATTTTAGGGTTCCCACAAGAACCCTTTCTCTTAGAAGACACGTCCTGTTCTTCTTGCCGCCACCGCATGTTGAGCACGAGGAAGGAGCCTGGAGATGGTGGGCTTCGTGCTGCTTCATCACCCAGGGATTCATGCGCAACTAGCCCTTCTTCTAGCGCCAATGGGTGACAACGATTTGAGGATGGAGAGGAGTAGGTGATAGGTGCTGGAGCGTCACCTAGGGCTCTGTCAGGAGAATTGAACATGACGCCTCCAAGAGCATCGAGCGAGGGCCATCGCTGGAGGGACCTCCTTCTGGAACTTGCCTCGTGGGCTGTTGGAGGTTGCCACCGCCTGTAGGAGATGCGTGAGTGCCGCTGCAGTGCTGGAGTTGAAACGAGGGCAGCAAGAGCCGCTGCCCTGAGGTGCCTGTGCACCCCATGTGTGCTTGGCTAGGGTTTCCTTGAAACCCGTTGTTCTGCGAACCTTCTTCTGGGAGAGGAGAGGAGATGAGGAGCCGCCTCGAACCTGGAGGCACAAAGTTGTTGCGGTGCCTGGAGATTGATTGGAGGCTCGTGCCGCTTGCACGAGGGCTGCCCCGACTGGAGGGCACCACTTGGAACTTCAGGGGGAAGATGAGCATCGTCTGGAAGACATGCTTGCTGCCTGGATCTCGCTCTTAGAACCCTGCCATGCAGAAACGACCTTCGTCGAAATCTGGAGATGCGTCCAACCTTTGTCGAGTTTGTACTGTAGGGCTCCATTAACCCCATAGACTCTCCTCACCAGTTTGCACACAAGGTCCGCCGAGTTCCCCCAAATACGAATTAACCATTTCGCCAAAAGGGACTTGTTCATGTCCTCCAACCTAGGAACTCCCCGTCCCCCGAGCTTCTTCGGTCTTGTAATCTTGTTCCATTCGGTCAGGTGAATCCTCCTCTTCTATTGTTTCCCGTCCGACCAGAAGAATCTCCACATTATGCTCTCAAGTTTATCGCGGACCCCTACAGGTAGTAATCTCATGGGGTAGAGGAAAATGTGAATAGCAGACAAAACATGCTTAGTATCAACTTCCCCCCTCAAGAGCGTTATCGCTTTCCTTCCTGCCAAATTCTCCTCCAATCTTTCCAACAACAACCTCCGATCTCCCGCTTTGAGCTTCCCATCCATCAGAGGGAGACCTAAATATGTAATAGGTAATTCACCCATCGGACATCGAAAAGCAATGCTCGCCTTGTGTGTCTCCTGTTGGGAGAGCCCAAATGGTACTACAACCGATTTTACTCTGTTGATCTGCATGCTGGAGATGGCACCAAAGATATTCTTGTGCCACCCTTCTTGTGTGCTCAATCTCTCCTCCTATGAAGATCATCGTATCATCTGCATACTGCAAAACATGATATCCATATGTCTCCATTTCTATATCCTTTACACAAATTTGCATCTGCTACTAACCTTATCATGACTGTGCGTACATCTGGTACTATCACAAATAGCAGGGGGGCTAAAGGACATACCTGGCACACGTCTTGTTGTGGTTGGAAAAATCCACCCTCCGATTTCTCGTTCACTAGTACCGTATATGATGCAGTCGTGATGCATCTCTTGACCCATGAGATCCAGACATATGTTAATCCCCTCTTCTGTAATGATGACTAGATGAACCGTCAGTCAATATAGTCATATGCTTTGGAAATCAACCTTCCACAACAAACCCTTATCCTTTCTCCTCTTCCAGTCTAATATCATCTTAGATGCCATCACCAAACCGCCCGCAATTAATCTCCCATGCACAAATGCCGACTGCTCTGGTGAAAGGATATCCTTGAGAACCATATGGAGACGATTAGCAAGAACCTTAGCAATAATACGATATATTGCATTAGAGAGTGTAATTGGCCTGTAGTCCTCCATTTTGTTTGGGACCTTCCGCTTTGGCAGAAGGAATAATAGAGATTTATCACCTGCTCAAAACCCCCATTCCCCGATCTGAACTCCTCAACTACATCACGTCGATCTTGATTACTTCCCAGAACTCCTTGTAGAAACATACAGGGTAAACCATCCTGCCCTAACATCCCATCAATGTTCAGATGTAGCTTAGCCTCCTTTAATTTTTCCTTTGTAAATTCCACCACTAACGAGGTTGCTTAAGACAGAGAAATCCCCGTGGTTCCTCTACCTCACCAACCCCAACCAACACGACTATGCCTCCTACTAAATGTGTAGAAATGTGATCGCAATGTTGTTCCTACCTCCTGATTACCCTGCACCTAACCCCATGAACCATGATAGAGTGGATGAATTTGCGACGTCTCTGCCCACTGGCCACCGAATGAAAGAACCTTGTGTTCGCATCCCCATCCTTTAACCACCGCTACCTAAATCTTTGTTGCCACGTGGTCTCCAGCTTCTTATCCTCCATGTGAATCTTCTGTGGCTATTTCGCCCTTTCCTCCTATGGTGATAGTTCTCTTTCGTCTCCAATTCTATCCAGTCTACGTGCCTCCTCTTGTGCCGGTGTCCTGTTGCGTTGTTGTTCTCAAATATTCTTCTTGAACTCCATGATGTGTCTTCTCAATGCTGCCAACTTAGTAGCCATTCTTGTCGTAGCTGATCAAACTGGATGGCATTCCACCCAGAAATTCGCAACCATCTCACAAAAGCCAGTCTCCAGAAGCCATACTTGCTCAAAACAAAAGAACGGACGTGGTATATTGTCCTCTCCAGAGGCCCAAAGTAAAGGCATACTGTCAGAGTGAGCACGTGGGAGGGCCCATGCCCTAGCCAGCAAGAAGATTTCCATCGCTTTGATGGACACCAAGAATCAATCATTATGTGAGCTGGGTCTCGAATTTCTCCATGTGTATAAACATTCAGAAGCATCCACAATCTGAAACCCAAAGTCATTGAGTGCAAGGGATAGCTCCTTCTGCACCTCTGTGTGGTCTCGACCTGTCCTCCAGACGAAGAGTGACGTTGAAGTCACCAATTATCCAAGCCACTGAAGGAAATTTGTACGAGCCATGTGAACATCATCCACCACTTCTGCAATATCCACCCATTGCATGACATGTCTTCCTCTCGTCGAGGTTGCCGTATAGAAAGGCATTCTTCACATCTAACTGAAAGATGAACCAATTCTTATTGGCAGAAATTGAGAAGATGGTGCAAGTTGATCCCATTCTGGACACTAGAGAAAAAGTCTCAAATAGTCCACCCCATAAGTTTGAGTTTGTTGTATATCTCTTGGCATTGAGAGTGGCTCTCTCCTGATTCGTTATTTGGGCCTTCCCCTGATGACTGGTACTCTTTATATGTCTAACTAGCTGCCTGTCATAGAGAAGATGGAGAAAAAACTTTTTGGTTGGAAGGTGTCTACCTTAATACGTTGGGGTCGTTTGGTGCCGGTCAAGGTCGTTTCTTGTGTACTTCATCTTGACTCATCTTCTACTAGTTGGTATTAGGCGTCGACTTGAGAGGATCGTGTGACGATTTCTTTGGGATAAATCATGATAGGATACTGCACCGGTTTACCTTTAGTAGATTGGGAAACAATTACATTGCCTATGGAGCTTAGAGGACTTGGGATTATCCGCCTGGAATCCATGAATGAATCTCTCTTACTGAAATGGGTTAACGGGATTCTGGGGAGAAGCGAATACCTTTGTTGCAGTCTCATTCAAAGCATTTATGGCATTTGAGTTCAAATCTCGTTACCACAGTAACTAAATTCTTAATTGTTCGCCTTCTGGAAAGGAATTAGATCAGTATTACCCTGTTTCCAAGAGCTCTTTAGTTCGACCCTTGGAGATGGCTCTTCTTTTGCCTTATGGACTGATAATTGGTCAGGTGAAGGAACTCTTTTGTCCAAATTCTTGTGCATGTTTGCTCTGGCAGCTACTTGTGATGCAAAGGTGGTGGATTGTTGTCGTGATGGAAACTGGATGCCCTCATTTTTGATAGATTTCTCTGACTAGCGCCTTGAAGTTTTTCTGCTATTCCTGGAGGCCCTCAGGTAGATTAATAGACCAAGTGTTGTTGGGTGGGATCATTGGGTGTGGAAGTCTAATTCGTTCATGGTCAAACGAGTCTACAATGCTATCACTGGACCTCATTCACCAAGGACTAATATTTGATTCACGATTGCAACTTTATTTAGAAGCTAAGTTTTCGAATATAATTCGCTTCTTTTGTGGCTCTTCAGCATAAAGTATATAATGACAATAAATCGTTGTTCCAAACTTCTTGGGGAAGTTTCAAACATATGTCCTCTCTGTGAGATGCAAATTGATACAATAGACCATCTTTACCTTTGAGAAGACATCATCCATCTAGCAAGAGGTAGAGACTGACTGGCTAAACCTTCAGAATCTGAAGTTATTTTGGAACTCTTTGTTTAAAGCAACGGATCATCCTAGAGAGGATGTACTTCGACCACTTTCAATAATCTGGACAATTTGGTTAGCCAGAAATAAAACTCTTGTTTCTTTACTTCGTTTTTACATTGAAAACATAATCTTCCTCTCGAAGTCTCTTTTTGAGTCTTGGTTGCTATAAGCCCTCTTGCTCTTATTCTTTGTTTCTTAATAAATGTGGGTCGGACACAATAGCATGTTTCCCCCTTTTACGGTCTAAAAAAATAAGTCTGAGTGAAGACTTTCGTCACAAGAATGACCTTCAGTCTGTCAATAGAACCATTAGGAGAGTGTTTTGTTATAAAAACCATCGACGCGCAACATTCTTGACACTTGGAGGACACAACGGAAGATCCCATGTGCCCCTGTAAGTCAGTATATCTATCTCCTCATCCATGGCCTTTTTCCAACCATAGCCCCTTAGTGCACTATGATGATCACGAGGAATATTAACATCCATAAGAGCATCTCTAAATCACATGTCACAATTGGATAGATTGTTAGTGGAAGTAAAATGTGAACCTAATGTATAATACATTGCATTTTTGTCCTCCACATTGCTATAGGGAGTTCTGATGGAGCATCCACAGTTGTAGAGGTGAGGACAATTAAGAGGAGACATTATCCTACAAGTAAGGAACATGTAACGAAAAAAATTCAGAATAATCAATGTTTTTCCTTTAGTAGATAATAGGTGGTGGCGAAAGTTCCAAGGGTATGTCATTGAGGGTTTGAGAAAAGTAACTGTCTCGTTCAAAGAAAATGACTTCAGTTGATACATAGGAATGATGACTAGAAGGATCATAACACCTATACCCATTTTGAGTTTGAGAGTAGTCAATGAGTAGACATTTGATTGCACAGGGAGACAATTTATTTGTAGTATGGAAGTTATGAATAAAGGTCGTGCAACCAAACATTCTCAATGGAAGAGGAAAAGGTTCCTCATCAAGGTATAAAAAGGAGAAAGGAGATACCCTGTTGAAAACTAAAAAGGGGATCCTGTTGATGAGGTAGGTGGCGGGTGGGAATAACATCCCCACAGTAGGTTTTGGGAAACTTCATGTGAGTAATAAATGTACGAGCAAGGTCTAGATCTAGAAGATGGTCAGGTTTCCTTTCCACTACCCCATTCTTCTTTGAGGTATATAGACATGAGGTATGGTGAAGGGTCCCTTGTAGGGAAAAGAAAGATACCAAGTCCTGTTGAATGAATTCAAGGGCATTATTAGTCCTGATAGTCTGAATACAACTTAAAAAGATGTTTTAATAAGCTGAACGAGTGAGCAAAGATGGAGACGACACCCGTAATGGTCGAATCATCGGGGATATCAAAGTAGTAAAGGTTGTTCTTCTCACATCCTTGATAAATATCTGCATCATTTGGATGTCTTGAAAAAAGCAATATATCTCGTCAAAAATCACATGACAGTTCAATTCAACATGTAACTTATGAACTGACAACAGGCTCAGAGGAAAATCGAGTGTGCAGTAAATGCCTAAGAGCCTGAGCCAGGAGAACTTCATAATCCCAATGGTGGTAATAGGAGAGTGAGCACCATTGGCTAGTCGAACTGTCTTCAAAATGGAAGAGGGTTGAGATGAGGTTAGAAAATTGTCTTCTCGAGTCAAGTGAGTGGATGCATTTGAGTCAATGATCCAGGTTGGTGCAAAAGCAGAAGCAGAGTTGGCTACAATATCTAAGGTAGTTGCTAGATGCGTAATAGAAGTAATCTCCCTCAGAGTAGAGTTCTGCAGAATCTTCATTAGGCGAGTGATAGAAATCCCCTAACCGCCGACGAACACCTCGAAGGCCGAGATTAGAGCACATAGTTATATGTACCCTTGAGTTTGATAGAAGTCTGATGTGCCATCATAGAAGATGCAATGTACAAGGGGTTTGGTCTCAATAGAGTTTGATGCCATCGCGGTACAATATGTTGTTTAAGAGTGGCTTGCACGTTCATAACTATTATGGAGTCAGGGGATAATGGCATACTTAGGCCCACGAATGGTTGGTGTGGCCTTTCCCCTGCTTGTTGGTCAACCCAGTTGCACAACTCACGAGTAGAAAGAAGAGCTAAGGCCTCGGGTGCTTTTGCTCCCTGTTAAGAAATAGAAAAGCGGAAGCGGAATCAGAGATAATAATATAAACATGAAGAACACATGGGATTTTAACATGGAACCCTACTCCGTGAGGAGCGGGATGAAACCACAGGAGAAGCCCTCAAAGGGGCATGTTATGCATTGCTTTTTCTCAATGGATACAGGAGGTCTGGGGCTCCTTATATAGCCTCTCCAGAGCCTCCAAGTCCCACCACTGGACGATGTGGGACTAAACACTGGATGGGGTAAATGGATCCTCTCCAGGATCCATTTACTCTGCTACAACTCAATATGGCGCATACACGAATACTCCAATACTCCCCCTCAAGCTGGAGCATGCAATGCTCAGCTTGGACAAACAAAAAGAAACTCAACTCAACGCTATAGGGCACTACGGACAATATCAACCCAACGCGCACATTGCTGCAGTCGAGGATGTTGCTTCTCATGCCGTGCAGGTGAGGAGGACGAACGGGCTGGAGTGTGAGCCAACTAAAGACTCATAATCTGACCATCGAGTCTGAAACTACGCCTGAAGTCTCCTCGTCGGAGCTCTGGGTCTCTCCCATCTGGCTCATAGAATAATGCACTGCTCTGGTGTACCTATGATACCACATGAAACGCTTGCCCTCAATGGCATAGGGAATGGTCCTCTGCTCTGGAGTCCCTATGGCTCACATGAAAACTCTGGCCTGACAACTAGAAGAATGATGGTGACCACGAACAATTGATGGCAACATACGCTCATCTGAAAATGACCGCAATCCTATGCGTGTCTGAAAGTGGACTCGGAATCAATCGTCGAGTCTGAACAACTGTAGAGTCTGATCATCTGGCTGGTCTGGAGACTGATATCTGAATCAGTAATATGGATATAGACCTGTGACTCTACATATATACTCCCTCTTTCTCCCGTACTTGTCGGAAAAATAACATCGACAAAGTTGGGAGAAGACAAGATAAATTGGGGTACAAAACAAAACCACTTAGCCGATCAAACATTTGTCGGCTTTTCAAACATTCATCATTTTTTTTGAAATATTTTTTTAAGCCGTTGACATTTTTTTCCTGGTTTTGCAAATCATTTTTTTTAACTTGTGTATGGTTTTTTTTGTACGCCCCCTTTTTTCTTGAAACATTTCTCTCTCTCTCTTTCTTTTTTTTCGCATACGATTTTTTTTAATATAGAAACGGCCCTGCGCGCCATCCCTTTTTTTGTAACGCACCGCCCATAACAGCCTCAAAAACTGATAATTTTTTTTCAAAAATAACTCTGCAACCCCAAGGGTTCTCTTCGAACTTCGATGCCCCAAAGGGACTCTACCCCCATCGCCGCTAGGGTCCCTCGATGGGAACCCCTGATCTATGCCGCTGCTGCCGTTGAAGATCTGGAGCCCACCCCTGGATAGGAGATCGCGCCTGGCTGAGGATGTTTGCGACGATGGCCTGCCGCTGGACACGAGGAGAATGAACATTGAGGCGCGTGGAGGCCGGGGTGGGGGGGGGGCTGGGGCTGGGACCGCGCGCCAGGGGCGGTGCCGCCTGGTCGGCCGGTCTCGACGCTGGGGCTTCATGCGCACGGTCTGCGCCTGGAGGTTAAACGCGAGGGGAAGGCCTGGTATGTGACCGCGCGGTGCCTGCGATTGAGATGCGGTGAGCGTGGACCGAACACCGGAGAAGGGCACTTCTTCACCGTGCTGCCGTAGATAATGCTGGTGCATGCTTCCTGTACGATGGAGATGCTGTCGTGAAAGGAGAAGGCGGTTGTGGCTCCGCCTGGGAGCCTGGAGCTGTGGTTGGCTGCGGCGAGACTGGTTACAGGAGGGCTGCTGGAGATGATGCTCCCTCTGTGGGGCTGCCGAGGAGGCGTGCGAGGCTGGGATACACTGTGAACCCCCGAGGATCCGGGTACCCGTTAATCACACATCTCGCGTTACAACATTCATTACTATCGCATTAAGTAACTGAAAGTACGGGGAAAATTTTTCGCGAATGAAATAAATACATCAGACATTCACGTTAACATTCATAACCACAAGCTCATAGAACAATTACCACCCAATCTTATTTCATTAACTTCCATATATTTTACAACATGTACCAATTTCTGACAGTACATACAATATCCCAAAATCTGACTGAAGAGAAAGAAACATAATACATTATAAATTGAACAAAAACTGAGACAAAGTGAATCATACCGTCTAGTGTATGAACTGTTACTAAATTGCTACTAAACTGCAGGCTGTTTGCCTACCAAACACGTTAGGAAAGAAGAGGCGCCAGCGGTTGCTGGTACCTCCTAAAAACTTATATAAAAATAACAGGCATTTATTGTGACCAAAAGCAAGCAAGTAGAGAGGCAGGAATATTTCAAATTTCAAAGTTATTTCTACTTGCAAATATAAAAGGTTTCCAAATTCCTAGCAAGCACTTCTCATGATCAGACATTATCCCACATTTCCTACATAAATATATTTCTATGGTGACTAATTGATCATAAGTATGTATATTTTATTCTCATATTACACAAAGATTATATTTTTTTATTTTGATGATGGGAAAGATAAGATGAGAAGATATAATGATTTATTTAATTTTTAAGTCTAATGGATAGTCTGTGGTCTTGGTTCTTGTGAAACCTCACACTATGACTCTAAGACTTGGGGAATGTCTTAGGGTTGGGGTGCCTCCGTAGGCATGCGGTGTTGTATAATGCATCCTAACTAAGTTCCCAACACGTCCACTACTTATTAAGATTTCGAATTCAGCTTATAGTTACTTCCATTTACTCAACTTAACTGTGATCTTTATAGGGAATTCAAAACTAATTATAGTCACTTCTAATCATCTCAATTTTAATTGTGATTTCCTCCAAACCATAACTATAACTTTCTTTCTGATGTAACTCCCGATGATGTAGATATAGATATAGATATGGATGATCGGGATGTAGAATCGCCAAGTCTGTTGGCGAAAGAAAAACTCAAGCGGTGAAGAAGCCAACACAAGGGCTCTTCCGTCTCGCCCCCTAATTGGAAGGACGGTCCAATAGAGGGATAGGTCTACTCCCAAACTACGCCACTGAGACGGGTGAGAGGGACTTCCCGGAAAAGTCACTCTAGAAACAGCCCGACCGGTAACGGGCAACCGAGCTCGTACGTGAAACTGAAAACCAAGGATCCCCTGCCTAGGTATCCTAAAATAGGGTCAGCGTAATTGGTCTAAAGTCGGGATCCCAACGAGGCGTAAAAACACTGCAAGCTTGCATAAAAACGGAAAAGGGACTGGGATCCTAGACCCGCGCATTAAGCGGCCGCTGCCCTAACTGGGCTTTCTTTCCTCCGCCCAGTTGAGAGTCACCGCGCTCTCGCACGGTTAGGTGTAAGGATCATCCTAACCGGCATCATAAATTATTAGATCATCATTGATTCCCCGTCAACCATGTAATATACTTGATTACAAATTCAATTCTCATCATCTGGTGTGGTCAACTTTATAGATCAAAGTACTTCTTGCATGAGTATTAATAGTTTTTTTAAAGTAATCTTTGTATTTACACAATACCACAATCTCGATGCTCAAAAATGAATAGGCTCCCTGGATAGCATTCACTATTTACCCCTATTCCTCTAAATTTTTCAATATGAAAACAATGGCTAAAACTTTCTAGATAGATGATTTGACACTAGATAATGATGTGATACAATAATACAGATCTTTGTCAAGATTCAAATACCAATTACCCGAACCTTTTGATACTCCCCACAACAGCAAGTTAGTGGAAATAGTATGGTAATGATATCACCTGTGAGAATAGGTTGGTGTTGTGTTATTAGCAAATGAAAATACACGATTAGGATATATTTTTTTTTACGAAGCAAAGAAAATTATGATTGGAATCCTACGAATCCTATCCTTCCACTCCTTTGTGTACTTACAACTAGAATTGTTTTTGTCATGCCATCTTTTCTAGCATATATTTAGATTATTTGTCCAATTGCATCCCCCTGAAAGTATTGTTGCTTAACACGTTAAGACTATGTACGATTTGCGAAATAGGTGAGAAGTTTTGCAAAGATTTTTGAGAGATCAGGCATCACGATTTATTCTCAAACTCTTTGTTGGTGGGTTCTGGTTTGGAACCTACAAGTGTGATTAGTTAGAGAAAAAAAATGCTGAAGAACAAGAAGTTCCCTAGCTCAGTAGATGAGAGATTTCATTTTGGCTCTTATGAATACAAAGGAGTTCTCAGATTAGGTAACAAAATTCTCGTGTAAGTGTTATCACTGGATCATGTTTTTGAAATGTCATTGGAAGAAACAGTATGGTCGTTTGAGAAAGATAGTCTTAACACCCATTGTTTATGCCAAATCCCAGTTCAAGAGAGACCAGGAACCATTCTGGCAAGCTAGGACACTTTCTTATCCCATATGGCTTTTCTTGGGTGCCAAAGCATGCCCTAATCTTGAGTCTTCGGTCTTGCGCATGGGAAGGGGCCGAGATGGCCTACATGTGATTATATCAGTTTTAGATTGTCGCTGGTGGTCGTCTGGAGTTGGTCATTGGTGGCTTCTTATCTGCTCCAGATGTCTTGCGACACCTTAGAATTGTTGCTTGGAGTTCAGAAAAGGGCTTATATGGCCTGGCGATGCCTTTAAAAAGCCGTTGAAGGGCCTAAAACAATTGTTGGCAGCTTTGGAGCGGGCGTAGGCTGCGAGGTCGAAGGCTTGGCAGTGGTGTTGTTAGGTTTGCGACAACTCTAGATGGCTCCTCTCAGCGGAGGTAGCCCCGCGCTCGGCCTGTAGATGAGGCAAGACCCGTGCAACATGGCATGCCGGAGAAGGTGGTGTTCGCACACGACCTAGATGGGTGGCTCACACGAGATCATGAACGAGGCTGGAGGTGACAACAAGTGATTGGGTTCGAACCCTGGTCTAGGATCGTTGCTCTAATACCATGTGGAAGATAAATTGAGAATCAATGAGATAATCTATTCAAGGGGTACCTTGTTTCTTATATAGAGTGAAACCTTAGACCCCAAAAGAGACAATTACATAAGAGACTGCTAGTGGAATAACATGACTCAATACAATAAAATATAAAAACACTCAAATAACTCTAACAAGTTTCATTACCTTTGGTTGGCTTGTTAGGTGACATAAAAAATGTTTTGGATGTTTTATGGGCTTTATGGTTGGCTTGAAATGGTGATGTGTATCAACATGTGATATTGTATGTAACAAAAGTGAGGGAGCATGTTAAGGTTCTTTCTGAGGCATTGTAATTATTACACTTGTCATCGTATAAAGTTTTGGTCATATGCCTCTTCGACGATCACCCGTTTTTCTTTCAAAAAGTGTAAGTAACTAGTACTTCAAGCTTGACAACTGGCCCGTAAATTGACTAAAATCAACTAAATAGACCACAATTTCAGTTAGTAGAGTTAACATCTACAAAATATAGTGTTTTTCTTTCGTCAACATGTTTATGTATTTATTTTTGCCATAAGTAGATGCATAATTAAGTTGCTGTCAAATGATGGGAAGCAAAGGAACTGTCATAAGCTATAAAAAAGCGAAGAAGGAAGAAAAGAAGGTTATAGGCGAAGCTAAGTCAAAAGCTTATGAAATTTTGTACAAAAATCTCGACTCCAATGAAGGCTAGAAGGATATATTCTGGTTGGTTAAAGAAAGAGAAAGAAAGACCAAAGGCCTTTCTCAAGTGAGATGCATTAAGGATGAGGAAGGTTACGTGCTTGTTACTCAGAAGGATATAGAGACTAGATGGAAGTAGTACTTCCATAAGCTTTTCTTTGGGAAGGAAATAAAGAGATCACTTCGGGTGATCTCGCTAGTAGTGAAAGTTGCTTGAATGTGCAAGCTATAGATGTATACAAAGGAAGGAAGTAGAGGATGCTTTGAAGGTTATGTGACATGGGAAATTTGTAGGACCTGATGACATTCCTATAGAAGTTTGGAGAGTTTTAGGTGAGTGTGGTTTGACTCGGCTTACAAATTTATTCAATGTTATTTGGTGAAGCAAGAAAATGTCTAAAGATTGGAGGAGAAGCATCATGGTACCTCTTTATAACTGAACAAAGGGGACATTCAAATTTTGTTTAAATTACAGAGGCATCAAGCTGATGAATCACACTATGAAAATTTGGGAACATTTGATCAAAAGAAGGCTGAGGAAAGTTTTTAAAGTAAAAGAAAACCAATTCGGATTCATGCCAGGTCACTGAACTATTGAAGCCATCCACTTGCTGATGAGAACAATGGAGATTTAAAGAGCTAAAAGGAAGAACTTCCATATGATTTTTATTGATCTGGAGAAGGCTTATGATTCAGTCCCATGAGAGATATTGTGAAGAGTTTTGGAGAAGAGACAAGTACATGTACTATACATTAACCTCATAAAAGATATGTATGATAGGACTTCATCTTGTGTAAGGATACAGTTTGGGAAGACTGGCAATTTTGTCATTAACATTGGTCTGCATCAAGGTTCAACTTTGAGTTCATTTCTTTTACTTTGATTATGGACGAGTTGACAAGTTACATTCAGGATGAGATACCGTGGTGTATGTTATTCACTGATGATATTGTGTTGATTAATGAGACTAGAGATTGAGTAAATGAGAAGTTGAGGTCTTGAGATATGCATCGGATACTAAAGGATTTCGTATAAGTAGGGCTAAGACTGACTATATGGAGTGCACTTCTGATGGAAGTAGTGGTGAAGGAATCGAGGTGAAGGTTGGTGAAGATAAAATTCAGATGAGAATCTTTTAGATATTTGGGATCTATTTTGCAACATGATGTGGAAATTGATTGATATGTTACAAATATAATAAATGTAGATTGGCTAAAGTGGAGAGAAGCCTCTACTGTTCTTTGTGATAAGAAAATTCCTTTGAAAATCGAAGGAAAGTTTTACAAAGCAGATGTGAAACATGCTATAGTCTATGGATCTGAAGTTGGCATGTGTATCGTAGACATGTGCAGAGAATGACAACAACATAAATGAAAATGCTAAGGTGGATGTGTGGACAGACACACACACACACAAATATCAGATTCGGAATGATGCCATCAGAAGGAAAGTTGGCGTAGTTCTGATCGAGGATAAGATGCGAGAAAATTGCTTAAGGTGGTTTGGCCATTTGCAAAGGAAGTCAGCTGATGCACCGGTGGGGAGATGCGAGTTTTGGTATGTTGAGACGACTAAGAGAGGGCGAGGAAGGCCCAAGAAGTGCTGGAATGAGATTGTAGGAAGGGATCTTAGTTTTTTGGATCTACTCCTGAAGATGACTCAAGATAGATCTGAATAGAGGCAATTAATCCATCTAGCCGACCCTACTTAATGCAGGAAAAGGCTTTGTTGTTGTTGTTTTTATTTTTCTTTTGATCTCATGATGCATGGACTAATTGCTTGCTTCGTTAGTCCCTATTAACTTTCCTACATAGAATTTCTTTATGTTGGTTTAGAATGATCAATTTTAGTCTCCCAATTTTCATGCACATTGTTACAATTTTTTTCACATTCTTTCCATTTTTCCTTTTGAGAATGACATTGGTTCACCAGATGACGTTTATTCCACTCTTTTGACCTGTTGATAGGCCCATCAATAAAAAAGAAAGTTCTTCGTGAAATTCTAAATACAGGTTCTGTTCTTTCAGGTCATTGCTGAGAGGTTATCTGAAGAAGAAATTGCTGGTCTGAAGGAAATGTTTAATATGATAGATGCTGATAAAAGTGGTCAGATCACATTAGAAGAACTTAAAGCTGGGTTGGAGAGAGTTGGTGCGAACCTTAAGGACTCTGAAATCCATGCATTAATGGATGCAGTAAGAGCATATACCCTCTTTTATTAACAATGCCCATAAATAGCGTAAGTCATTAGACATGGCTTGATATTACGGTAATATCTCCAACCTTTCAAATTCACTTTTGTGGTTATATTTTAGGATAATCAATTTTTGTATTTCTTGAAACTATATGATGATAATAAAATGTTTGGAGTCTAAGTCATACGACTCATAATAGGCATCTAAATTTGCTTTCCACAAAGAAGTGCTGAGCGTTTATTACATGAAGGGAATCCTTATGGTGATAAGTAAAGTTTTATCACTTGGTTAGCCCTCACAGGCTCGAACTCTGGAGACGACCTCTTGCAAAATGCAGGCAACGATGTACACAACAGACGGTAAAAATGGCTGGATTAGAAATGCTGCATAGCCGGAGATTTATGAAATGATTGGCTAGATATTAAAAGAACAGAACGTAGATGCTCAAATTCCAATCTAAACTATCCTCATCTTTATAACTTGAATAAGTGAAGATAATTAACGCTCCAACAAAGGACTCCATCATGTTAAATGAGTGCAGTAGACCAAGGATTGGAGGTGGATTGTTATAATTCCTCTTCAGAAACAGGGCAAGTCGAGTTCCGCAATTGTTCCAAGAATCCTCGAGGAAGTGGCTGTAAAAAAAACCTTTTATTCATGATTTCATATTAAAATATAGTTTAGAGTTTTTATAGTTTAGCGAACCACTTGCAAGAAAAAAGCCAAGCCAGAACAAGCAGACAAGAGTCAAAGCCCCATTACATCTCTCATCTGTTCTTGTTCTTGTTCAAACATTTCAAGATGGTGCTTTATAAATGGGTTTTCTCTTATTCTCGTGAGAACTTTAACTAATACGGCTAGAATTGTGTGATGTCTCTCTCTCAGTCATTGAAAGAGAGAGATAGTGAGTGAGATTAAAAACCAAGCTAGCAACTAGCAAGAAAAGCCAAAAGCCAGCAACAAGAAGATAAGAGTCAAAGCCCCATTACATCGTACATCTGTTCTTGTTCTTGTTCAAAGATTTCCAGATGGTGCTTTATAAGCAGGGTTTCTCTTACTTTCATGAGAACTTTAACTAATACGACGAGAATTATGTGATGGTCAAAGTGCTCTCTCTCGATCATTGAAAGAGAGAGATAGTGAGTGAGATTAAAACTTAAGAATGTTTATCCAGTTCCACTCTATGAGTGTAAATCAGAAGGAAATGATGGGATCCCCTCCTTCAATATAAGTGAAACGTGTGACTTCTCTACTCACAATCTCTCCATAGAGATTAGAGAACTCGACTTCTTCAGTGACATGGAAGGTCGATGACCTGTTATAAAAGTAGACCTTGTCTTATGCATGTGGTCCACTTGGGATTTCCTTTTGGCTTGCCACATGGTAGACGACTTGGTAGATGGATTGTTTACATGGTCGAGTATTCTCAGGGATCTTCAGATTGGTTAATGTGGAGAGAAAAGAATGAATTACCCATTGATGAAGCCCTATGGTTCTCTTATATAGGAGAGTAACATGTTGGGCAAATTACATAAAGAAGATAGAGAAAATAAATATTACGTAAAAAATATGAAAGATAACTAATATCTCAACACTTCCCCTCAAGTTGGAGCGTAGATATCAATAAGGCTCAGCTTGGAGCAACATCTCTGGTAAGGCCCTCTAGCTAGGGCCTTGGTAAGTACATCTGTTGTTTGGTTTCTAGAGCTGACATGAGTAGTGGTAATGAGACCCTTCTATATCATGTCACGAGTGTAGTGATAGTCCACCTCGATGTGCTTGGTCCTCTCTTGGAAGGCAATGTTGTTTGCAATGAAAAGGCCAGCATGGTTGTCGCATTAGAGGTACATGGCAAGAGACACACCAATAGTCAGACTAGTAGGAACATATCTGACCCCCGTTATCTCTGTACTAGCTTGCACCATGGCCCTGTATTCTGATTCAATAGTAGATATGGCAACCTTAGTCTGCTTCTTTCTCTTCAATGACACCAGGGAACTTCCTATGAACATTGTGAAGCCAGAAGTAGATTTCCTATCCTTGGGACACCCAACATAATCCGCATCTGCACATGCTATAATTGCAAGAGATATACCTCTGCTAAATAGAAGACCAATACCAGGTGAGGCCTTCAGACATGGCCTTAAATTTCAACGAAATTCCTTCAAAATTCTTGAAATTTCCATTTCTTTATTTCACCGAAATCGAAATGCTCCATTATTTCTTTTTTCCAGGATTTCAACGAAATATCAGCGAAATGTCAATGAAATTTCATCGAAATTACATGTCGTTTCGGCGAAACAACAAAAATAAGGGTATCCACCCTTCGTTTTCATCGAAATTTACATATATTAATGAATTTTTACTTATTTATTCGCTAATGTGTTGAGTTATTAGAGTTCTTTATATTCTTTAAAGAAGTTTCTTTTCTTAATTTCTATATTTTAGGTCTAAATCCAAACCAAATCAGTTAGACACAAGTTTTAACAGAAGATTTTTATATTTTTTCTTTATTTTGATATATATGTTTTAATTAGTAGTTATCATACTTGTCACCTCATTCTCATTGAAGAGGTGATCACGTGTCACCATTCTCTTCATGTTCAAAAGGAAAAAACAATGCCTTCTAGTTACAGGTCTAAATCTAGTTTTGGTTCTGAGCAGCGTACTACTTTTCACTCTTGGGATGATTGGATGGAAATTTAATCTAACATATCATATTAATATCTTATTATCAGCAAAAAACTATCTTTCTATCTCATTTATTGAGCTAAAGAATATTAGACATCTTTATTTTTAAAAAAGTGAATTTTCAAGTAATTTCCCCAACATCTGACCTCTGACCATTTTACCGAAATTCCATCAACATTTCATCGAATTTCTCTTTTTAGACTTACCGAAATGAAACCAAAACCGACATTTAAGGCCTTACCTCAGATACCTCAGAATCATATGGCCTGTTAATGGTCACATACAAAAGCTTGCCAACAAGCTCCTTGTACCTCCTCTTATTGACATCCTCAGTGTCATCATCATAGAGCTTCATGCTTGGATCCATAGAAGTAGTGGCAGGTCTGCAATATGCCATGCTTGTCTCAGAAAGAAAATCTTTAACGTACTTCCTCTGGGTCATCACATGACCTTGCTGGTTCTTGGCAAACACCAGTACAAAGATGTAGCAGAGATTATCGAGGTCCTTGATCACAAATTACTGACCTAGGAAATCTTTACCAACCCGAATGCCCTACTCGTCATTGTGAACCCCCGAGGATCCGGGTGCCTGTTTACGCCGCATTCAAAATATTACATTCATTGGCATCGCATTAAATGTATGAATTTACGGGGAAAATTTTTTCGCGCTGCTTCGCCTTTGCATATGACATTCACATTCCACATTCATCAAATTCAAAACTGAGACAACTGCCACCAAAACTTTATTCCATTCATTTTCAAAATATATACACATGTACATCAGAAGTTGACAGTTCATTCATACATGTCTTTTAAAACATATATACATAAAAGAAAAGAAAACTGAAAAAAAAGAACATACCGCCTGGAATCATCAATAGGTACAGAGCAGCATGTTTTTTGCCTGCCAAAACATGTTGGAAAGAAAAGGCGTCAGCGGACGTTGGTACCTCCCAAATTTTATAAAAATAAACATGCATTTATTATGTTCAAAAGCAAGCAAGTAGAAAAGTAGGAACAACTAAAATTTACTTACCTGCATACGTAAAAAAAGTTTTCAAGTTGTTTATAAGCACTTCCCATGATCACCCATTATTCCAACATTTCCCGTATATAACATAATTATATTGTAATCGATTGATCATAAGTATGCATATATTATTCAGAGATCATGTTTGTGAACTTTGATGATGGGATGTTGAGATTAGAAAGGTTTCTTGATTTTATTTTAAATTCTTAAGTCTGGTGGATAGTCTATGGTCTTGGTTAGTGTGCAACCTCACACTATGACTCTAAGACGTGGGGGAATGCCTTAGGGTTGGGGTGCCACCGTAGGCATGCGGTGTTGTATAATGCATCCTAACTAAGTTCCCAATACGTCCACTAGCTTATAGAGATTTCGAATCAGATTATAGTCACTTCCAATAGATTCAACTTTAATTGTAATTCCTCCAAACTTCAACTGCAACTGTTTCAGATGTAACTTTTAGATGATTTGGATATAGATATGGATGATCTGGATGTAAAATCGCCGAGTCTGCTGGTGAAAGTAAACAAAACTCAAGCGGTGAGGTAGCCAACAGAAGGGCTCTTCTGTCTCTCCCTTTAATTGGAAGTGCGGTCCAATAGAGGGATAGATCTACTTCAAAACTACGCCACTGAGATAGGTGAGAGAGACTCTTCGGAAAAGTCACTCTAGAAACTGGCCCGACTAGTACGGGCAAACGAGCTCGTACATAAAATTGAAAACCGAGGATCCCCCGCATGGGTATCCTAAAACAAAGGGTCAGCGGAGCTGGTCTTAAGTCGGGATCCCAACGAGGCGTAAAAACATTGCGAGCTCGTGTAAAAATCGAAGAAGGGACTGGGATCCTAGACCCGCGCACTTGACGGCCATGCCCTAACTGGGCTTCCTATCTCCCGCCCAATTGAGGGTCACCGCGCCCTCGCACGGTCAGGTGCAAAGGTCACCATGACCGGCACTATAATAATCGTCACAGATTCTGATTGACCACCTTGATTCATTGATTTCAAATTTAACTTGTACTTCAAGAGGACACTAATATTGTTAAAGACAAGAACCATTCATAAGGTGCGATGGCATATTAGAGGTATAGACTAGATAATTTAACACCGAAGCAGTATACCTTATATTATGCATCCTACTATTCCAGCTATAACACCACTCAGGCCTAAAATCAGAGTCTCCTTTACCCTCTTAGGAAAAACCAAGGAAAACCATTGACTAAGCCCTTAAGGATGGAATCACTCATGTGTCTTCGCAACTATCGACCAATCCCTTGTCCTTATCAACTGGATAGTGTCTCCTTTTGTGAAATTGAACTTACTAGGTATATGCATTTTCCTAGTATGAAGTGGTTTCCAAGGTCCCACTTTGAGAACCCTTCCAGAACTCGTGCAGATTAACAAAAATTATCCCAGCCTATTTCCAAAGAGCAAAGCCTAATTTGTAGAGGATCAGGTGTAACATTTATTTAGGAAGTTGGACAACAATCCCTCCGGATGACACTACAACATTAATAACTTTGATATATGAATTTGCATCTTCCCTTCACCAACAAATTTTCGATACCAGAGACAAGCTAGTCTTTAAACAGTGAGTAAATTCATGCTCCTCCCAAACTGTGTAAATTAGTATTTCCAACCATAACATCTTTTTCCTTAATATGTGTGATCTTCTATTCAAGACTTCACATCTAAAAAAAATTCCTGTGTAAGCATAACCATATAGGACAACTGAGATCCATTCCAGGCATAATTCTAATTCGTCTCCTATAACATGACCTTCTTGAGATTTATTAACTAAAGTAGGATAATTTTAAGAAAAGAGATAAAATAAGACAACCCAAATAACAATTCTCTAACATATATCTATAATTTGAATGAATATTATAGGCATCTGATGATTAACTTATTAATGATTTTTTTAGTGGAATTGTGAGGATGATGTGTCAGCATTCACTATATGATTCACACTGTAAACTACAAACGATGTGATGAAAAGAATGGAAAAGGTGATAAAATAGATTAAGAAATTTTATTGCTCATATAACATGCACACTGATCATATAATCCAACAGGGTAACTCTCTGTACCAAAATCATTGATTTGAATTGACAAAAATAATGATGTTGTCTGGCCATCAACAATTGTATATACAAAACAATTGGAAGTATGCCTATTTTAGTTCAAATTCTATAAGTTCCTTCTTGATCGAAATGGGTTGAAATGTTTACCAACATATAATAAAATCAATATATATATATATATATATATATAAGAAAAAGGGTTTGGATTGAACATGCATGGCAGCAAAAGAATAGGCTGGGGATGGTACCTTAGATTTTCAATATCTTGAAGATCCAATTGCATGCAAGATCAGCTCCAGTTTTGGCTTCAATTACTGCTTGAGTCTGGAGCATCAAGGGTGTTAGAAGCAGCAACAATTGCTTCTAAGAGGAGCATAATTTACAGCTAGAGCAGCTGCTTCTTGAGTGCGCAAATGGCTCCAATTGCAGGCTCCAAGGGAAGGAAAGAAGAGCTCCAGAAGTTGCTGCAAGCAACTGCACAAGAGGTCCAGCAATGGGGATCTCTTTGAAAGGAATGGCAAGAAATTTAAGGGGAAAATTGGTGGGAGCAAAGAGAGAAAAGACATATTCTTTCGTTGGGATTTATGGAGATAGAGGAGAGGATTTCATCAGCTTCAGGTAGTTGTTTGGAGCAACAGCAGGGAGCTCCAGTTAGACTGGAAAGGGGCTGCAAGGGCTTCTCGGCTGGGGTTTTTGAAGACCATGGGTAAGGAATGGGGAATTCCTATAAGAGGGATATGGGTTTATATAACAAGAGGTATGTCTTTGTTATTTGACAAGTGGAGGTGGGTTTAAGGTCATATGGAGCAAGAAAAAGGAAGCCAAGTGGCTGCCCTGGAGAAAATAGATTGACCAAACTAAAAGAAATCTAACGGCATTGATGTACACAGTCAAAAGTTTAATAAATAAATTTATTTATTTTTTCTTCTTTACTTTAAAATTGATCGTATTCGCGCCTCGCACCTTAGATTTTGATGCGCAACCACTCGATTTGATCGTCTCTAAATGACGATCAATATGACTATAATATTGATATAATTTCGATCGGGATTGGATATCCGAACAATTCGGGATATGGTTTTGGTTTGGGGTTAAATTTTACGGTTTTAAACTATCAAATGATCGTGGATTGACGAACGGTCAACTCCGTTGGTCTTGTCTCGTCGAATCGGATCTAATGACGATCTTGATTCATTTTGCGGTTTTGAATTTACATTGCGGCTTTTCCGCGACACGCATTACGATGCAACCATTTTTTGGTTGATTTCGTCCGAACGATTTTTTGATTAACGATCAATTGATCGATTTGAGTCATCTAATGCCGTTGGGTTAAACGGACTGTAATCGATCGGGTTCGGTTTTGTGGCGTATCCGGATGTTACAATCACCCCCTGTAATAATGATATCATCAACATAGACAGGAATGGCAAGTGTCACGTGTCCTGTGAATAAACAAAGAGTGATCGGTAGTCGATTGCACAAACCCATGTTACTCTATCATGTTCGAGAGCTTCTGAAACCATGCTCTTGGACTCTGCTTAAGGCCATAAATCATCTTATGAATCCTGTAAACCTTCTAACACTCCCCCTCAGTTGCAAATTCAGGTGGTTGATGCATGTACACCTCCTCCTGTAGATCGCCATATAGAAAATCATTCGTCACATCAAGCTGATAGAGGGGCCAATCATGTGTTACTGCAACTGATAGAAAGATACACAGAGTAGAATGTCTGGCCACTGGATAGAATGTATCCTGATAGCACACCCCATATGTCTGGGTAAACCCATGTGCCACAAGTCTCACCATGTAGCGATCTACATTGTCATCTGCTCGGTGCTTCATCGTGAACACCCACTTGTACCCAACGACGAATGCACCAATTGGAGCTGAAACAAGGCTCCAAGTGCCACGCGACTATAGCACGATCATCTCTTCCTCCATGGCAAGATGCCACTGATTGTCCTAAATAGCCTCCTAATATGTTCGTGGTATTTCCACAGCTGATAGTGTCAAGGTAAATCTCCTGAAATCCTCTAAAAGTCTGCTCAAAGAAACGTACTCCCAAAGGATATGAAGCACAAGTACGTTCTCTTCTTTCGCATAACAATCATCACATCGAGATCATCTGCCAACCCCTAAATGTGTAAGTTTCCCTCTTGAGAGGGAATCCACTCATCCTGTGCAGAATCCTGCTGCACAGACAACTCAGTAGTGCCATCGGTAGAAACAATGTGCTCATTACATACCTGAGGCATGCTGGATGATGGGGAAGACCTGTGAGCAGGGGGGAACAAAGCGAGGTGGTTGACGGTCCAGGGGTAGCCACAAGAGTAGGTGTAGGAGTAGGTGTAGGTATTGGAGATGGGGGTGAAGATGGCAGTGGTGGTGGTACGAGAGGTGGTAGAGCAGGTGTTGGAGGTGGTAGGGTTGTAGGAGGTGGAGGAATGTAGATCTCCTCATCAGAGTCAGATAGGGCCAGTCTGTTACCTGTAGGAGAGAAGTACATGGCAGACTAAAAGAATGTAACGTTAACACTGATAAAGTATTTTTGTCGAAGCAGATCAAATCAACGATACCCTTTTTGGATATGAGAGTAGCCAACAAAACACACTTGACAACTTTGGGGAGAGATTGTCACGACCAGACAAAAGATTACGAATAAAGGCCACAGATCCAAAAACACGAGGGGAGTAAGGTGGAACATATCCTTCTCGAGAAACACAATCGAGAAAAAGACCTTTTCTCCCAAAACATAGGAAGACATACTATTCTCTAAGTAGCATGCAGTAAGAACCACATCACCCCAATAAGCGTGAGGATCACGACTTTGAATCAACATTGTTATGGTCACATCGAGTAAATGAGGATGGTTGCACTCGGTAACACCGTTCTGCTGAGATGTATAGACACCCGAGGTCTAGTCTACAATGCTAAAAGACCTGAAAAACTTGGATAGCTGTAAGGTACAAAATTCCAAGGCATTATCAGAACGTAGATACTTAACAGTAGCAGAAAGAATATTCTTTATCTCATTAATGAATGGCTTATTGATAGGCTCATCTAAGTAGGCCCACCCTTAGACTTATTCTTTAACAGGAAAACCCAAGAAAGTCTAGAAAAGTCATCTACAACAACCGGATAAAAAGTGTCCCTGGTGATCAGGGACGACTCGGACCCCAGATATCTAAATGAAGGAGCTCAAACAATTGAGAACAGTTCTGACTCTTACGAGATGGAAATGAGGAACGATGATGCTTCCCAAGATGGCAAGCCTTGCACTGGAAGGAAGATCGCGTGAAGATCTGCGGGAGGACATGACACAACTTATGTATAGGAAGGTGGCCAAAATGAAGATGCCACATGTACAGTGAGACTGGTCTAGTCGGAATAGTAGAGGCACCTGCATGAGGAGGTTAGAGCAGTCTATAGAGTCCATGCTGCTCACGACCACATCCAATCACCCTGCCTGTGAGTATGTCATGAAAAACAAGAGAAGAAGGGTCAAAATGGCATGACAATACATATCCTTAGTAATCCGACTAATAGAAAGTAAGTTCATCTGAATATCAGGAGCATATAAAACATTCTGTAGGGGCATGAATGGCGTCAAATACACCTCTACCTGTCTAGTGATGGGTAAGTGGATCCCATTAGCAATAACGCCCCATCTACCAGGAGGTACAATCATATAAAGCCTGAACTGGTCCATGTCTCCACACAGATCGTGGGATGCATCAGAGTCTATGATCCACTGTCATATATGCACTGTTACTACCAGTAAAAGCGTATGCGATACTTGAGGACATCGAAGAGGCTCTAACTGTGGATGCAGTACCTATGGATCTTGTAATGGTAGTGCCAGCTACTGAGTCATGATCTCCCGAATACGCGAGACAATGTCATCAATGCGTGTATTTGCTTGAGGAGCTGTAGTGACTGAAGGCTCAATTTGTTCCACCATGCGAGTAGATGCAGGGTATCCTTGCTTATGATAGCAGGTGCCCTTATAGTGTTCGGGACGACGATAGTAGGTGCAAGGACCACGTTGACGTTCACCACCTCTGCCATGAGGACTGCACTCTCTGAACTGAGTAGAATCTCCTCTGTTGCGAGAAGCAGCCATCACAGAGGAGGGATATATGGTGGCAACAAGTGGAATTAAAAGCATGTTGAGACGACTGTAAGCCTCTTCCATGGGAGGTATGGTCGCCCTAGGGACGAGTCGCTAAATACGATGTTTAATTCGGTCACGTTGTAATACGTGTACTTAGCGATTCGGTCAGAACCGAGAGAAGATCTCCGTGAAGAGTGTCTCGGCTTAATTTATATCCCGGGCAAGTCCGGGGTCGAACACAGGGAGGCAAAGGAACAACTTCGAGGGTAATTTGAAAAGTAAGTTTTAGATTTCCAATGCAGGTTCTTTTTATATTTTTTAATGCAAATGCAAATGCGACCGAATTAAAACACTAAGAAAGCATATAATTTAGCCAAATTAATTTTAGTGTCAAATCAGTTCAATTCAGCCAAATTATATTTTTTCTAGAGTTCTCATCCAGTGATGAACACAAAATACATTTTTTTGTATTTTTATGAATTAAAATGCAACAATGAAAAATGCACACTTTTTATGGGTTTTTTTCGCAATTTATCACACAAACAGTAAGCAAAAATCATGAAAAATTTAGTGGAACATAAACATGATGAAAGAAACCTACGGTAATATTTTTAGAATTTTTGGACAAAGTACGAATTTTTTATGTATTTTTTGGTAAAAGCAGAGTGACAATGAGTAATTAATTACTAATTAATCGACGTTATCAAATTAATCAGAGTGCAAATTATCTCAAGTAGATATTTTCATGTGGCATACAGGAGACTTGAAATTTCGCAAAAAGGATGCTTATGGATTTAATTAAAAATCAAATACTAAATTCACTCTACAATTTATTTCAGGCACAAGATAACTCCAATTTGGATGAAATTTGGACAGTATCTTAATCACAATTCAAGGCATCATTCCTAATTTTTGTGAAATTTTTAGAGCAACCGTGTGTGAGATATAAATTTAAGAGTCCAATTTGGGTAAAATATGCAATATTTCAGTTGAACAATTTTAGTTAATTCACAATATCTCACAAAAATACAAATAAATATTCAGAATGTAGACAATTAGTTGCTCAACACAATGATATTTTTTCTTGAATAAAATGATGCAATATTGAAGTCCAAATTAAAATACAAACAAAGGGGTGTCTTTGCAAATACAGAAACTAAGAATGCAAAGCAACTTATATACAGGGACTGAATTGTAATTACGGAAACTTAGAATAAATAATATGCAATTTTTCATAAAAATAATAAACAAATGGACCTTTCTTCTTCTTCTTCTTCTTCTTCTTCCTCTGGACGGCTAGGGTGGAGGATGAAGAACCCAACAGAGGCGTGGTCGGCGCGGCCGCGAGGAGGAGGCGGCGTCGCGGAGGACGAGGGGGGCGCGGTGGTAGGTCGGCGGAGAGGACGGGCGACGCGGCGCGGGGGTCGCGGTGGCAGGTTGGTTGACGGAGGGCGGGGTCACGCAGCCGCGCACGGCGGAGGCGCTCGCGCAGCGCGAGGCTGGCGCACACTGGCGGCGGTCGGAGGCGTGGACGGGGGTGCGGCGGCCGGCTGGAGGGGAGGAGCGGCGACGGTCTTGGAGCTGCGGAGGGGAGCGGCGGCGTCCTGGTGGTGGCGGCGGCGGTGGGAACTCCCCACCGCTGCTGCGGTTCTTTTTTTATTTTTTTTTGTTTTTTTAATTTTATTTTTTGTAGTTTGCTGTTGTAAATTTTTTTTGTTTTAAAATTTTTTATTTTTTTGTTTTCTTAAATAAAAATGAACACATGCAATGGGGAATATGATCAAATGCAAATATAGTGGTGAAGATGATATGGAACAAATGTGGGTATATGGATGTGGATGTGATGGACTAAAAAATTGCAAAGTTAAAAATAATGACAAGATGAAACTAAACTTACCTACGATGGAGACGGTCGCCTATGGTGTGCTCACGAGAGCACGGTCTTCGCTCGAATCGCCGGCGAGCGATGAGCTCGAGCAACGCGCGTATGCGGCTGCGATGTTGGCCAAAAAGCCAACGGATCTCACCGGAGAGAGGGCCGTCGTCGCTCGACCGCGGTTGTATCGCTGTCACCGATTCAACTCTGGGAACTAGGCTCTCCTCACATAAAGATGGATCAAAGGCAAAAATGAGGAGAATGAGATGTATATAAAGAGAATGGAATGGGAGGTTATTAAAGTGGTGGAGTTGAATGGGAAGTTGAATTATTAATGGAGTTGAATGGGAAGTTGGAAAAAATGGTGGAATAATGGAGTTGAATTGGTGGTTATTGTAGAGAATGTAAAATAATTAAATAAATAAATGAAATAAAGTAGGCTACTTTAAATACAACAAAAATAAAGAAGGAAAAAATAGTGGTGAATTTACAAGGAAATACGTACAACATGTACAAAATTTTTTTGTTTGCTTTTCTAATATGTATTTTTTGTCTTTTTTTAATAAAAGATATTTACAACAGAAAAATATAATAAAATACTATAATCAAAATACAACACAACCATATATTTTTTTGTATTTTTAATAATTAGGAAAGATAAAATAAAAATAAAGAAATAATGAATATATGTACATAATATACAATGTACATCTAGGTCCCAAAACCCAACTTTTGCAAATGAGCTCCGATTTTAATGAAACCACTTGCGTTGGATAGATAATTTTCTAACTTGAACTTTAAAAGTGAGTTTGGTGAACTTGGAGTTCATACAGAGCGGGAATTTGGTTTGGAAGTTGGTCTTTACGGCTTTTTCCCTTTGGGATCTAGGAGCATTTATTTGAGGTAAATTTTGTTTTGTATTTTTGTATTTTTATATACATTGATATGAACACGTTGGAGAAAGAATTAGCCAAAAAGGAGTTGATATGAAATTATTAAAAATATATGAAGTTTTGGGCTATTTACATGTATAGAACTCCTTTATTTTTGCGGCTTTTTATGTGTAATTTATTTTGTAGAATCTAATATACAATAATTAGTGTGTTTTATTTACAAGAGACATTTTGTTAATTTAATGAATTTATGTACATTTTTCTGGGATTTTACTCGGGGATTTTGCTAAGATCAAGATATTAAGATGATGAATCGTGGATTCATCACCTAGTAAGGAGCTGTGCACATGCTGCGTCATATTCAGGGTCGAGTGCAACCAAGAAAACTCCAACCATCATGGAGTTCCTGTATGCCATCAACTGCTCTGTGAAGGTCGTAATCGGCTTGAAGCTATGAAGCTTCTCGAAATTTCCTTGAAGCGAGGAATAGAATGCGTGTAGTGGAAGGCCATTCTTCTTTTCCTTGTATATGTCAAACTGAAGCTGAAGAATCTTGACCTTGTTCTTCATTTGGGCATAAGTCGATGCTAGAATATCCCACATCACCTTGGCGATGGGCTAGTTCACAATATCATTGGCTATCTCTGTGATGAGAGTCCCAGAGAGGCAAATACGTGCATACGTATCATCTTGTTTCCACGAAGCATTGTCCCCAATCTTATCAATCGACTCTGGCTTTGTCAGAATGTGCTCCTTATTGCTGCACTACATAAGGGTCAGAAACTGCATGGACCACAACTCATAGTTGGTCCCATCCATCTTCACGATGGGAGCCGGACCCTTGAAGGCACCAAGCTAAGAAATAAATCTCACCCTTGTTTTCTGACGTGATGGACGAACGCTCGAAAAACGGAACTCGACTGGGGAAGTAGACCGATTTGAGCGAGTCTACACAAACATATGGAGGATTGATTGCATGTTTAGACTCATACTACTATCCTTTTCAATCCTCGGTTCACGCTAGGGATGAAAAACGTGATCTAAACGTTTGAAATCACGTTTTCAACCAAAATCAGAAAAATTCAGACTGTTGTTTGGCGCCGAAGAAGAGACAAGAGGGTTGAGAGAACTGCTCAAGGCCTGGAGGGGCCCAAGAGGGTCCACAGCAGCAACAAGGGACTGCTGTAGTAGCCCTACGACAGTGCTGGAGACCCCAGCTACTTGCTTTGGCATCGCTAGGGGTCCTGGCTGCGCTGCGACAGTGTTGGGGGTGGAGGGGTTCCTGGCAGCGTTGTAATGGCCTCGGGAGTAGGTGGTGGCGACGACGAGGCCCTGAGGGGGTCTTGGTGGTGGTGCTAGACCCGAGAGAGAGATAGAGAGAGAAATGACAACGTGGAGAGGTTAGGGTAGGGTTATGGTACGGTGGGTATGAGAACTCCGGTCTAGGACCATCGCTTTGATACCATGTAGAGAGAAAAGAAGAATTGCCCATTGATGAAACCCTAGGGTTCTCTTATACAAGAGAGTAACGTGTTGGGTAAATTACATAAAGAAGATAAAGAAAATAAATATTACATAAAAGATATAAAAGATAATTAATATCTCAACAGTTACAATTATATTTGTGGTCTTTGCTAATATAGTCGAGCAATCTCAGATTTCTTGGTGACTGTCAGCTCCAAAGATTGCAGCCCTTGTCAGCATGGTTGGGTTGACTTCGACGTTCTACTCATTTGACTTAATCCGTTTCATTACTAGTGTCGATATATTTCATATCAACCTGCATTGATATGCTGCATGGTAGGTAGGAAATCAGAGGGACATATGGAGGTTGACATTGCCTCTCATTTTGTTTTGGCCTACTATTTGTTGAATGCAATGTAGTCTGTCTTTTGTTTGTCACCACTTATGTCTTGTGGACTATAAGATGGGTTAGAATATCTACTCTGTTTGCCTATTATAGAGGGTTAATCTAAGCACATGTTGTTGAGAATCAGTTTATTTAGTTTTCACCACTAGATGCTTGATTTTTACATTGAATCTACAGTTCTTACAACTGAGTGCTTCGTTGGCCCTCAGACAAGGTGTTTGGCTCTTTGGATACAAGTTTTTGACTTTTGCTTGAGCTAAGTGCTCCACTCTTCGAATTTGAGTTCGGTCTGACTTGTAGGTGGCACATGACACAACAATTTCAGGCCCGATCATTTTCCCTTAATTTTCTGGTCACTCGCATTGTCAACTACAAAAATTATAAAGGCAGTTATGTTTAAACTTTTACTATATGTTGCCTTTGTTACATGTGCCATACAAGTTAGAATAGTGATCGAATCTGCCCCCACTTTGCTTCTAGGTGGGTTGGGCAGATTGTTCGACACTATGCCATAGCTCGGATGACGTTGGTATTATTGAGTTCGGAATATGACATGTAAAGACACTCCTTATGTATTACGGTCTAGCCATGTAAAATGAGTGACCCTCGCTTGTTTTTTTGGCCATTCCTTATTTCTTGGAATAAGTGGTATTTTACTTGTGATTGCTTTTTCTAGGATGATTGTTATTATCTTTATGGGGAGATTTGTCATACCATGTGATGCTCATTTGGTGCTCGTTCAAGGGTGCTCATAGTTATAAAGACAAGTCTTTATGGACCGATCATTGGTTAATATCATCATGTAAGACACACTTGCTATATGTTTGTGTAGACACATTTGTCATACCATGCACAACTGATTTCCTATATGTTTGTGTAAACACATTTGCTCCAGTCAACAACCCTAGTCTTCGTCTATTATCGGCATCATGTAAGAGAACAAGATTGACATGTCATCCTCGGGGGCCTTTAAAGGTCCGGTGTCTAGAGTCAAGATGGACGGGACCAACTATGAGTTGTGGGCCATGCAATTCATGAGCGTTATGTAGCGCAATGGAATAAAACATGTTCCAACGCTAAAGGAGATGATTGACAAGACTGGGCCTAATGTCTCGTAGGAGGCAGATGATGCATACACATGTATGTGGTTATTCGGTACCCTGGTTATAGAGATAGCCAATGATATCTTGCATCAACCCACAACCAAGGCGATGTGGGACATCCTTACAACCACATACTCTCAGCAGAGGAAGGAAACGAAGATATTGTAGATCCAACATGATATCTTCATGGTCAAGTAGAATGCTCTCCCTTTTCACATGTATACACAACTCTGAGGGGGTACGTTTGAGAAGCTACATAGCTTTATGCCTCTTGTAACAACATCGGAGCTATAAAAAGGCATGCGGGAATGCCGCAATTGATCCATAGTACGATGCCACACAATCGCAGTTACTTGCAAATGCTACCATACCTCCTATAGAGGAAACATACTGTAGACTTAGCAAGATCACTGTTCCTTCGTCTGCCTCCTCTTAGACCTCATCGTCGACGGTTGTATCTTGCGGTAGAGGAGGATCTTCACAGTTCAGAGGACGAGGTCCTATGGTAGAGGAACAAGTCATTCACTATCCTCATTCTCATGTATTTACTGTCACCACTCTTGTCACTCTGAGGATACATGCTATTCTAGGCATGGATTTCCAGCACCTGTCCATGTTGTTCAGTAGGTTGAGACGACTATACCTGTTGTCACTGCTTCTGATCATAGATTTGATGAGTTAATCTCCTGTCTGAGGAAAGATCATGCCTCGCACTTCCAAATCTTCTAGTGCTCCATCATGCTTCATCCAACTTCGTTGCCTCTACTTCTGTTTTTACTTAAAGTACAATCCATGCCCTTACTGCTTGTCACAGGTCAGACCTCTTGATATGGATCATGGATGCTTGTGCTACTCATCACCTGTGTGGAGATAAGGCTCAATTTACTTCCTACAGAGTTGTTCAGCTTTGGCAAAATGATAGTTATTGCTGATGGCACGTATTCCTCTGTTACTGGACAGGGAGAGATCAGACTTACATAGTCCGTGGATCAGTAGAATGCCCTTCATGCTCTTGATTTCTCAATGAATTTATTATATGTTAGTCAAAGCACCAAGGATTTACATATTTTGTGCCATCCTTGACTCATCTTCTCTTGTCTTTCAATATATACTTACGAGTAGGGTGATTGTATATGGCCGTGAAAATGGAGGTCTCTACAGTCTGCTTCATTCTCCCTATACTAGGCCTCTTCCATTCCCACTGGGTCGATCTCCCCCTACATGTGGCATCTTCGGTTCGATCATCTTCCTATGCAGAAGTTGTGTAGAGTCTTCCCTCAAATTTCTTCTAGATATGCCTTTTAGTGAGAGGCTTGCTATTTTGGGAAGCATCACCGTTCTTGTTATCCTGGTCGCCATAGTTGTAGCTGATGTTCTTTTTTTACGCCCGTACATTTTGATATCTGGGGTCCTAGTCATGTCCTTGACTATCAAGGGAACATGTTTTATCTTTTATTCAATGTTGTAAAATTCAATCGGTTGGCTTGATTAGTAGGTCAGACTAGTTTAGTCGGTGGGGTGACCGATTGAGTATTGACTAGTTCCGTCTACGTCGAATAATAGACCAATTTTTGCTTAGAGATGTCATATTTTTTTTTGCTTTTTTAAAATCAAACTTATTCTAATACGCTTAATGTTTATTAAAATCAATCGCGTCTTTCATTTGTTTGTGATACTATAGAATTTACAAATCTATGTAAATACATAAGAATATATGTATAAATTGATTTATATTTAAAATAATAAAAAATTAAAGTCGATTATATGTTCGGCTAAATCTAATTAATCGTCCGACTGCCGATAAATCTTTAGTGGCCCGTCCGGCCGAATACCGACTACCGGTTTTTGCAACATTGCTTGTAGTTGTGGATGATCACTCTAGATTGTCATAAGCTTTTCTCTTCAGAAAAAATGAGGCTAGATATGTTATTCGATCATATATTTATGAAATAAAAAGCAATTTTGTGCTATAGTCAAATATGTTCGCTCTGATAATGTGACGCCCTTGGATCCAGGCACCTGTTAATGCAACATTCGCAATATAACATTCTCAAGTGATCGCATTAGACAATAAAATTTGAGAGGAAGTTTTTCGCTGTTTGCCATGACATTCAAATCAATATTCATAACCGAAAATAACAAGAAGATATGCCATTAAATTTTTATTTCATTAATCTCCATATATGTATACAACATGTAACAAACTAAGCTGATAGTGTGTACATGTATCTAAAAAATGTACAGAAGAGAAAAGAAAGCATTTTCCTCGTAAATTGAACAAAAACTACAACAACTGTACCATCTAGTATAGCAGTGGATGCTCGATATCATCAATCTGCTACAGTGACGCATGCTTTTTCCTACCAAACATGCAAGGAAGAAAAGGACGTCAACGGATATTGTGTACATTCCAACATAAAATAAAATAATAAGTATTTTAATGTGTCCAAAAGAAAGCAAGTAGAAAGGAAATGATAGAGCAAGTAGAAATGCAATGATATTTAAATATAACAAAACTACTTGTGTGGTAAATTGTTTTCAAGCTACTTTGAATGTATGCCACATGTTCACCCCTTATCACATAATCGTCTATATATAACTTTTAATGATCCATATATATAAGTTATTGACTTTTTATCATTAAAGATAAGGTTGCGGGATCTTAATGTTGGGGATGACGTATTTCAGATCCGATCCTTGATTCTGCCAAATTTATCAAGTTTTGTGCATAGTCTACGGTCATGGTCTGAATATGACCTCATACTATGACTCTAAGATGTGAAAAGTAGCTTATGGTTGGGGTGCCTCCGTAGGCATGTGGTTTTGTGTAATGCATCCTAACTAAGTTCCCAACACGTCCACTAGTTTATCTTTATCACTCAAACTAGTAGTTCTGGGATCCTATTAATGGTTGATGATTGATGATTCATGATGATAATGATTCTGTACCAAGCTATAATGTGGCCAACTCAACTGTAGTTGATTTCAAATCTAACCAACTCTATTGTGATTGATCTTATGTTAAGCCAAACTCTATTATAACTCAATCCATGCTCAAGTATGATTTCTCCAAATTCAACTGTAATGATTCAAATGTAGTCATAGGAAATTCAGATGTAGTCATTGCAAAGCCTATTGGCGGAAAAGTAACCAAGACTCAAGCGGTGAGGTAGCCTCCTAAGAGACCCTTTCATCTTGCCCTCTAAATGGAAGTGCGGTTCATTAGAGGGATAGGAAGACGGGTGAGAGAGGCTCTCCGGAAGAGTTACTCTAGACGGGCCCGATCGGTACAGGCAAACGAGCTCATACAAAAAATTAAAATCGAGGATCCCCCGCATGGGTATCCTAAACAAAGGGTTGACGAAACTGGTCAAAAGTCGGGACCCCAACGGCGCGTAAAAACACTGCGAGCTCGCGTAAAATCCGTGAAAGGACTGGAATCCTATACCCAAGCACTTGGCGGTCGTTGCCGTAACTGAGCTTCCTTTCCTCCACCCAGTTGAGGGTCGCCACGCCCTTACACGATCAGGTGTAAGGGCCACTATGGCCGGCTTGAATTAATTGATATCAATGATTCACTAGTATATTTGCCTACTTTTCTCATTTTTTCTTGACCTCTACTATGGTTGATCTTTAGAGCTAGGCATCTTGCCACAATTTCTCATTTGTGATATTGTATATTATACTTAGGGATTAATTAATTGAGGATTTATATTTTTAATAATCTTAGAAAATCATTTGTTGACTTCATAAGTGAAGAGTATTAATAATTTAAGATTTGTATTTAAAATCTCTTCTATAAGATTATGAGTCTTAGACTAAATATTGATCTAAATTTTAGGCATTTTACATGCTAACTCCCCAATGTTCCAACCTCATAACCCATGGATTCTAGAACTAATTGATAATCTCGAATTTGAATTAATCTCATGCTAAAGCATCTAACTCTTTCTCTTATTAGCAGCTCTCGGAAAACAGTTATACATGCTGAAATCTATACACGTAGTACTAGTTATGTATTTAGTATCAAAGAGGGGCATACTTGGCCCTAAACAACTCATTTTCTGAAATAAACCATTTTGCACAGTAAACATCACTTGTTACTAGTTCATTCATGGTATAATTAATGCTTACAAGGGATAGACTTCTTTATATATCAAGCATACACAACTACTGTGGCAACTGTTGTCTCTCATTTTCTTTCCCTACAAAGAGAGAGCTAATCAAATGATTATATTGATAGATAATTATGACATCTTAATCCACATATAGTGCCATACTTCACACATATATATATATATATATATCTTCTTTATATACGGATTATTCAATTCTGGTTCATGATGGTGGTCTTTGATAAGGCCCATATAAACTATTCCAATTAGCCAAGTCCAAATAGGGATCGTAGTTATCTTATCAAATCATCAAAATGGGGATCTTATATAAGGAATCTCTAATTGAACAGGTGAGTCGTACTGGATAGCGATAGCAGAAGCCATGCCCAATTTGCGTATAGTAAATTTTCATTTAGTGTCGATAATTCAACCAAAAGAAACATCAGGAATGAGAAATTAGATTTCAATAAAGTGACAATTAGGAAAAAAAACAGATAAAAGATGTCAAAATATGAACAATACGGTTTAACATGAGGAATGCACTCAAATATATGGCAGAGGACTTCACTAGAAATCATCCAGGAAATAGAAAATTTGTTGGCAACAACATTCAATAGTAACCTTATTGGGATTTATTTAATAGTCACATCTATGATTTAACCTTAACCAACTAACATCAAAATAAACAATATAGAAGTCAGTATTCTCTTTGTCGTATTTAAATCTATAACACCGGCAACTGATACAGTTGCAGCCTCACCAACGGTTTGATCTAGAATGTGTTTTACTGAGCAGTACCACAACTTATTTAGAGATGTTAAATGATAAAATCAGAATCATCTGAAAAATAGGATTCAAAAGAAAATCCAAGATTTAGATCTATAAACTTGATCTTAATTTCAGAGCTTCTAGTAATTGTACATAGAATTAAGAAAATGTAATTCTTCATGCATGGCGGCAAAGGAGTTAGGGAAAGGATTTGTACTTGGTTTCTCCCACAATTTGGAGATGGAACAAGGAGTAGTAGCTTCCTCAATGCAAAGAGAAGTAGCAGTTCTTCAATCAGCAGAAGAATGGCTGCAACATGTTGTACTGGGAGATCCAAATGCAACAGCAGGAGCTTATCAAGTTGCTGGACTGCAACCTTTACAAGGAAGAAAGGGCTTTGGTAGAGGAAAATTGAAGAGATAAAAGAGGCTCTTCATGTTGGGATTAGTTAGAGAGAAAAGGAGAGGGAGGTCCCTTCCCGGAACCTTCCTTAGAGAGTTTTTTTTTGTTTTTTTATGACATCATCATTCATTTTTTTTGAAGTCTAAAAGGTAGGGGGAAACACTCGATGTCATCATCATTCATGACATCAGCCATGACATCAACAAGCTGATGTCAGTGGCTGATGTCATAATTACATTATATTTTAGGGGTTGGGGAGCATACACCCTTGTGCATGTAATTTTACATGCATCGTGGTCTATATCTTCCATGTTTTTTTATTTTTTTTGAAAAATAACATATGTATATTCATCTATATATCCCTCTATTATGCCATTCGAATTTCATCAGAAACAGAGACTCATATGCCCTCCATCTAGAACAAGTCAATTACAACAATTTCAAGACCGTTAATTATGTGTTCTAGATGGAAGGCATAGGACTCTGTTTCTGACGAAATTCGAATGGCATATAGGAGGGATATAGGGATGAATATACATGGTGGTATTTTCTGAAAAAGTAAAAAAACATGGAAGATATAGACCTCGGTTAATGTAAAATTACATGCACCTGGGTGCATACTCCCCAACCCCTATATTTTATACATATATATTTCTACTATAGGAAAAAATTAAAATTAAAAATTTATTATTTTTTTAAAATCATTTTTTCTCGCATTTATTAAAGATCTTACAATTGATCATAGTTGCACTTCAAGCCTTCGATTTTGACGCGTAATGTCTCAATTTAATAGTCTCTGAACAACGATCAATATGAGTATAATATTGATATACTTTAGATCAGGTTTGCATCCTCGAAATTTTCAAAATACGATTTTGGTTTGCGGTCAAATTTTGTGATTTAGAAATATCAAACTATCTTTGATTGACAAACGGTCAATTCCGTTGATCTTATTTAGTCGAATCGGGTTTGTAGATGGTCTCGGTTTGTTTTGCGGTTTCCAATGTCATGATGCGGCTTTTCTGTGGCACGGATTACGATGCGATCGACTTTTCATCAATTGTGGTCGAACAACTTTTTTATACAATCAATAGATCAATTTAGGTCATTTAACGTTAAATCGTCTGCGTTGCAGTAGCTGATTTGTGATACCGAGCATTCGTTGCTATACCAGACGATACAATTATTGCAATTTTTGTTTCTATTACTGTAGTGGTGCTTTTCTTTTTCTTCTGTACATTTTGGGAGATATGTATACATTGTCAGCTTATTTTGTTACATGTTGTATATATATATGGAGATTAGTGAAATGCAAGTTAGTGGCACTTATTGTTGTTTCTGTGGTTGTTACATTGATTATAAATGCCAATTACAAAACGGAAAAAATTTCCCCTCAAATTCATGTTGTCATGCGATCATTATTGAATGTAATACCGCGAATGTCATGTAAACGGGTATCCGGATCTGAGGGAGTGACAGACAATGCCTTAGAGTTTTTTACTATTTAATTAACACATTTCTTCAGGTCTCATGGTATTATACGTCATACTTCTTGGCCTTGTGCTTCTCAACAGAACGATGTTCAAGCATGCAAACACCGTCCTCTTCTTGATGTAACTAAGACTCTTCTCATTTAGAGTTGTGTTGCTCACTTTTTCTAGGGAGATGGTGTTCTTACTACCTCTTACATGTTTAATAAGATGTCGTATTATGTGTTAGGTGAAAGGATTCCTTTTTCGATCGTGTTTCCCAACAATGATCTTTTCTCTCTAACATTTCATGTCTTTGGTTAAGTGATCTCTGTTCTCCATCTGACCACTGGTCGTGACAAGCTCTATTGCATACTTGCTAAGTATGTTTTTGTGAGATAATCTCGAACCTTTAAAGGGTTCCACCACTTCGATTCCGTCAGACAGATGTACTATGTTAGTGTTGATGTCACATTTTTCAAGTCGGTTATGTTCTTTACTCCTATAGGTGATAGTATGACTGCTTTGAATCTGGTGGGGATATACATGTGCCACTTCCACCTTCTCTATCACTGCGTAGTGGTCCCCCCTACTCAACCACCACCTCCTCCACTTGTCCCTCTTACACCTCCAACACCTCCACTGTCTCCTACTGTGATCAATGTTGTAAAAAGTCGGCCGACTAGGCTGATTAATCGGCCGGACTAGTCGCGTCAGTGGGGTAGCCGACTCGACTAGGCCTAGTGGACCATTAGTCGCTCAACCTGACTTATCAGGTTGACTAATCAGCCTAATCGGTCGACTACAAGGCCGTTTTTTACATAGAGATTTTTTAATTTTTTAATTTTTCGATTTTTATAAGCAACTTATTCTAATATGCTTAATGTTATATTTAAAGACAATTACTTCTTTTATTTCCATTATGATAGTATAAAAAATGTACAAATCAATGTAAATATATAAGAATATGTGCATAAAAAATATTTATATATTTAAAATAATAAAAAATCGAAACTGACTAATGGCTGACTAAATCCGATTAGTCTCCCGACTGCCGATTAATTCTTAGTCAGTGACCCCGTCGACCGAGTACCGACTGCCGCTTTCAGTAACCTTGACTGTGATTGCTCCTCCGTCCCCACCATCAAGCATGTTGGCTCTGTTTTTGTCTCATTCTTACATTCACAGGCCTCCCACTGCTCTCTCTGCTCATGGACCCTCCCCATCTTCTAGCACGACTCAAACATGTTCTGAGCACATTGTTTTACCGATGGCATCGGTGATTTATCTATGCAAAGGTTACTACACGGGATGAGCAAGTGCCTTCTCAGGAGGCTAGTTTACAGGTTGAGGAGGATATAAATGATGTGCCTATTACTCTACGGAAGCGGAGGCTTATATGTGCTACGTATCTCCTAGCTGCCCATGTCTCTTTGGGGTGTCTTTCAGAGGATTTCATAAGGTTTATCGTGGGTCTGTCAGTTACACGAACATATTAGGAGGCCATGTAAGACAGTTGGCGGCGTCTTGCCATGGAGGAGATAGGCGCATTACAGTTACGTGACACGTGGAGCCTTGTTACATCTCCTATAGGAGCATCTATGGTGGGATGTAAGTGAGTGTTCACGTGAAGTATCATACATATGGAAGTGTTAATAGCTACAAGGAGAGGCCTGTGGCTCCTGGATGCACCCAGACATATGGGGTGGACTATCATGATACCTTCTCTTTTGTTGCTTGCCATTCTACACTACGGATCCTGCTCTCAGTTGTCTTGATATGTGACTGGTCCTTATCTCAGCTTGATATGAGGAATGCATTTCTCTATAATGACCTACATGAGGAAGTCTACATGCAACAACTATCTATGTTTGTTGCTTAGGAGCATCAGATGGTTTGTAAACTTCGTGAGGCTATCTATTGCCTTGACCAGAGTCCCAAAGCATAGTTTCAGAAGCTCTCGGACATGATAAAGCGCTAGATTTATGTGAGTGACTGTAGATCATTCATTGTTTGTTCGGAAGACTCAGAGAGGTATAGTTGCATACCGGTCTATGTTGATGATATCATTGTTATATGAGATGATGCACACGGTATCCGTGCAGTTAAGGATACCTTAGACAACAATTTACCAACAAGGACCTTGGCGATTTATGTTACTTCCTTGGACTTGAGTTTGCTAGGAATCAATATGCTCTTGTTATTACCCAGAGGAAGTATGTCATTAATCTTCTCTCTGAGATAGACATGGCGGATTACAAGTCTGATTAATGGACCCTATCATGAAGTTATATGATGATGATATAGAGGATGTACACAAGAGGAGATACATGGAACTCGTTGGGAAGCTCCTATATGTGACCATCACTAGGCATGACATCTCTTTTGTAGTGAGCATAGTCAACTAGTTTATGGCGTAGTCTAAATAGGATCATATGGATGCAGTCCATGTTATTATGATCGGATTGTTCTTTCGCAAAGGGACATCCCTTGCTGTTACATCATGCACAGATGCAGATTATGCAGGATGTCTCAAGGCTATGAAATTTGCCTCAGGTTTTGCAATGTTCATAGTTAGCTCTTTGGTGTCATGGAAGAGCAAGAAGTAGATTGTGGTTGCCAGATCTAGTGTTGAGTTAGAGTACAGAGCCATGGTACTGGGAAGTACTGAGATGATATAGGTCAGAGCCATTTGGACTGACGTAGCTATTAACAAGTCTTCTTCCCATGCATCTACAAGGTGACAACCAAGCTGCTCTCTTCAATGCCAATAAGCTTGCCTTCCATTAGAAGACTACGTCACTACATTCGTGACATTGATTCAGAAAGTATTTATCTCTACTTCCCACATCAGCTCATGGGAACAGACAACAAATGTGTTTAGTAAGGCCCTAGCTAGAGGGTCATTTTGAATGTGTTGTTCCAAGCAGAGCATAATTGATATCTATGCTCCATCTTGAGGTTGAGTGTTGAGAGATATTTTATCTTTTCCAATTTTATATATTCCTTTTTCTTTCCGTCTCTAATGTGTAATTTTACAAACATGGTTCTCATCTTATATAAGAGAACCTTAGGGCCTCAATATGAATCAATTCGTTGTTCATATTCTCACAAGATTTATAGAGATAAAAGGAAGAACCTTTGTATAAATTTTATTAATTAGGAAAAGTTTTATGATTCACCTCCACGAGAGATCTTACGGAGAGTTTTGAGAAAAGACAAGTTCATGTCGTGTACATTAACCTTATTAAGGATATGTTATGATGGGGCTTCATATTGTATAAGGATCCAATCGTGGAAGACCAACTATTTTGACATCAGCATCAGTTGATCTAGTCGTGGAATATCGACTATTTTGACATCAACATCGGTTTGCGTCAAGGTTCAGTTATTACCTCTTTCATTTTTAATTTGATTGTAGACGAATTAACTACTCATATTTAAAATAAGATACCTTGGTGTATGTTGTTTGTCGATGATATTATGTTGGTCTATGAGACTAGAGATGGATTAAATTAGAAGCTTGAGGTTTGGAGGCATGCCTTAGAGATGAAATGATCTCGTGTAAATAGGGCTTAGACTGAATATATGTAGTATACATTTGATGGAAGCAATGGTGAAGGATTCGAGGTGAAGATTGGAAAAGATAACATTCAGAAGAAAAGTTCTTGTAGATACTTGGGATCCTTTTTTGCAATATGATAAATGCGGGTTGGCAAAAGTGGAGGAGCCTCTCTGTTCTATGTGAAGAAATTCCTTTGAAAATCAAGGAAAATATTATACAACAAGCATGAGACCTACTTTGCCATATGGCCGATGATCTATAGACATGTATAGAGGATGACAATCACAGAAATGAAAATGCTACGGTGGATTTGTGGTCATACATGAAAAGATCATATTGGTAATGTTGTTATCAGAAGGAAAGTTGGTATAGCTCTATTGAGGATAAGATGAAAGAGAACAACTTAAGGTGGTTTGACCAGTTTGCAAAGGAGGTCTGTTGATGCACTAGTTACAAGATGCGATATTTGGGATGTTGAGCTGGCTAAAAGAGGGTGAGGAAGACTTAAGAAGTATTGGAAAGAGACTAGTCAAAGGGATCTTAATTATTTTAATCTAAGTCCTTGAGAGTGATCTAAAAATAAAATAGATTCTTATGGAGGATTGGACTCGATTCTTGCTGCCACTACCTTGGGTTCTCCATTAGGAGAACCCATCGCCTTTATCGAGGAGCTCCTCTTTGCTTGCACCTAGAAAGATCGTACTGGAAATAGCCAAGGGAGCATGCATTTGAGGGGAGATAGAGGCACAAAGCAACTGGAGATTGGAGAGTGCTATGCTTGTGAGAAAGATGTAACGCCCTAGGATCCACATACTCAGCAAACCATTCCGCGTATATAGGATCCACATTCGAAAGACAAGCATATAAGAAAATCATCTTAACCACATGGATAGTTCAACGTGTTTATCAACCCCTAACTCGAAGATATGGATCATTCAAGGCACATTAGCATGGCGTACTCCTGCTGTTCGAATCAAAGTTTGAAACCAAACTTCTCATCAAGAGGATAGACATGGCAATTAAGGTGAGATTTAATGTTGATCCAATATTCTATTCACTCATGGGATCCCGACGATCCCCATAAGTATTTATACAAAAGTTCATGTCCAAATATACATACATATATATGCATTCACAAATGTCCATACTTATATACATGTCTCTCAATAAGTACAAAATAGCTAACAGATAAGTGTTATAAATTCAAATGTTCATATATGTGATTTGTGCAATCACACATTCTCGGACTTCATCCGAAGCGCATACTTAACATGCATCCATATGTGGCTCCAACGATTAAGTAGGTTGGATTGTATATACTGCATATGTGTCAACTTATGCAGCCTTCAGTCAGTTTGGTGGCTAGTTTTGTGGTTACCATTTAATCAGATCCGTTTAGGGATACGATTAGGAAATTGATTTGGGCGAAGGAACTGCATGATGGTATTCTCTACTTGAGCCCTTGCACAGAAAAAGAATACTCCTCTTTAATTCTCTCCTCGCAGCAACTAGCTCCTCCTCTTCGATCGCTTCCTCAGGTCCTCCTCGCGATGGTCACCTCCTCCGGTCCTCCTCATGTCGCCTCATCGCACGATCTCTCCACTGCCTTGGTGCATCAACTCACCATTCAATGCCAAATCCCCTACTTGCGCCGCCACTCATGCCAACTCCCCTGCTCCCTTGCGCATCGCCCCTACGTCAACACAGTGGCCACCTCCCCTCCCCTTGGTCATCTATAGACCATCATGACATTGGTTCTTCTCCAAGTGTAACCGTATAATGTATATATTTCTTAATCCTACAATGGTATCTTTTTAGAGTTAGTTAGTTGTATGTTAATAATATTTCTTTTGGAATACAATAGATTGTGCATGAAAGTTATGAATGGAGGCATCAATAGGATAAAGCAACATCTGATACACTTCAAGGACAATACAAAAGCACATGTGAAGGCCGACAGAAATACGTAGAACGAAATATTAGGTTATGCGGAAGAAATCATGAAAAAGAACAATGACAAAGGTGTTAGCCTGAGAGAACTACGTGAGGAAGTGACAACCAATGCATCTGGTGGATTTTCTACCATTGCATATCAAGAAGGAAGTGATGCAGAGAGGCTCGAGTTTTCAAAGATGATGTTTCTTTGGGCACAACAATGTGTCACATTGTATTTAAATACTCATTAGCCAAAGAGAAACGTGTGTGTGTCAATATATATGTCACGAAATTATTTTATGATTCCGACATTCCATTCAATGTTGTAACCAAGAGTTTTATTATCGCATGCGTGAAGCAATTAGGCAATATGGAAGCAAATACGAGCCTTTTACCACGAAATTGCAGAAACTTTGCTGAAGGAGGAAGTTGACGAAATACAGGAGTTTCTAAAGCATCACAATGAATCATGGGAAAATAGCATGTTGTTTAATAATGATTGATGCATGGACTGATACGAGGAGGAGCATTATGAACATGTGTGTGAAGCGCACACTACTAATGCATCTGTCGACTATTACACTGTTGAATACATCTCTTCTGTTGGTTATGATTGTATCAAGGATGATGGAGTAGATAATGTTTTAGAAGTTGTTACTTATTACTGATAATGCTTCCACAAATATAGAAACTAAGAGGCTACTTAAGACCAAATATCCAAGGATGTTTTGATCTTCATGTGTTGCTCATTACAGAGATCTTGTTTTTGAAGAGATGAGCAAGGAACACTAGGACTCTTACTATTTTTTCTATACCCATGCAAAGACATTGAGCTTGATGAGATATCTTACAACAGAAGGGTGGGATTGTTGGGGTCACGACAAACAAGATTTGCCCCACTTTCCTA